>PVJN01003634.1:72465-98818 GCA_004026805.1 Lasiurus borealis
TCTCACCCCCCCGCCCCCCCACTGCAAGATGGCCAGGCCACTTGGTTCCCACTTTCAAGGAGCCCGGGGACACTGGCAGCCTCCTGACCCTTTCTTTCTATTCCCCCTCGCCCTCCGCCACTGGGCTGGAGCCTTCCCTTGCTAATCTCATCAGATCCCTAGGCTCCCAGGGTAGGACAGAGGGGCTAAGGGCAGGACAGCGTGTGGGAGGAGAATTAGGCTCAGGCCCAGGCCCCCACACTGGAGGCCACTAGCTCCTCCTTAAGGCCTGTCTGGGTTCTTGAGGCGCCTGGGCGTGTGAACAAAGCTCCAGAGTTGGGGCAGTCAGTGGTTGGATGGGGGGGCCCTTGGAGAGGCAGGCTCGAAGGTTTGCCTCTTCACTCTCCCTCGAGGTCAGCCAAGCTCTCAAAGCCCCTGTTGCTTCCCAACCCTACAATGTGCAAACCATTGCTGATCAGTGGAGAGAGCACACGGAGCTTGGGCCACTGAGAGAGCCCCAAGCCACACTGTGCAACGCCAAGCCCTGGAGAACAGGACTCGGGCGCTGCCTGCCTGGCAGGGCTCAGGCTGCCAGTTCCTTGCCTCAGCCTAGGGGCCCAAGAAGCACCCTCTGTGCTGCCAAAGCTCCCGGGTGTCTGGTGGGGAGAACCGCCCTCTGCCTTTCTGGGTGACTAGACTGTTGCAAAATGCAATCTGATAGATCTTCCCTTCCACCAACTGGTGGACGGAGTATGGGAGTATGACGTAACCTGCACCTGCGGCCTGAACATTCCTGAGCACCTAACAGGCACCTTACATGGACTATACATTGAACCACCAATCAGCACCTGCCTAGTACCCTAAGTTCTTGACTCCTAAGTACCTAACTGCCTAATCATATACCTTATATAAAATCACTTATCAGCTGTGAGGAGTACTAGCCCCATCCCTTCCCATTTCTCCCCTCAAAAGGTGTGTTCACTTCTGCACGTGTTGTGTTCTCCCCTTGCAAGACAGACTGGCAGGGTCTTTCTCCTCTAATAAAGCCTGTAGTCCTGGTTTTTGGCCTCTGTCTCATCTTTCACAATCCCCGCAGTGGCACCCAATGGCCTTAGTCAGTGGGAAAGGCCTCAAGCAAAGCTTGTTTAGGAATGTGCCAGAGTCAAAAATTAATGAAGTAAAATGTTACAATTGGTTCTTCATTCACTCATAATTATCCAATGACATGATTTGCACAGACATTAGAAACATTGTTAAATGTCTACTTTACTTTGCCCTGAAACTTTTGTCACTGACCCAACATTTTCCCCAAATTTAAAAAAGTGCAGAGCACAGGCTACACATCAACCCTTCGGTTAGTATGTACTTTTCAAATGTTTGGCCTTGCTGTTCAGCAGACACTTCACTTACACAATAAGAAAGCACATCAGATGTGCACACGGCACCAGCACCATTACTGTAAGAACAGAAGAGAAATATGTAATACATTTGAATCATATAATTATTCTTTAGGTATAATTTTAAAAATTAACAGTTTTAGGGGAAAATATTGGCGGCTGAATAGATGGATATGTCCTGAGCCTTCTCCCTGAGCAGACAGAACAGCTGAAGGTCACACAGGGAGTGTTTGTTGGCGATTTAAGGGAAACTATTCTCCAGGAGAAGGTGGGGGACTGCTGAATGGGGCTCCCCTGACCTGGCAACTCCCACTGGTGCTAGGTTCCCTGCCTGAGCCGACAGCTTGGATGTGGAGACTGCGCTATCTTGAAGGGGAAAGTGAATGTTTATGGAAGACTGAAAATCTACAGCTGTAGCACTCACTGAATAGCTCTGAGCCCCAGAACACCACTCCCCAATCAGCGGTGCAAACAATCGGATTCAGAGGAGCTACACATGCCACATGGAAAGGTCAGATTTCGCCTGGGATAAGGTGAGGTCTCTGGTCTGGCAGAACAGAAAGGTGCACACACTGGGAGCTGGAGGACCAGGAGAAATATCCACCTAGAGAAATCTGTGGCTCCTAAGCAGAGCATGATCCCTGAATGTGGAAGGGGCTTTCAGAGCTGTTAACAGAGGGGATCTCTAGAAAGCAACCCATTTTGATCTGATGCAGAAGGACAGCCTGGAGTTATTAGAGTGTGCCGGCTGCTTAGACAGGAATGGGGATAGAGGACTGTGCAGACTGGCACACTTTCCTCTTCAGATCCTTGCTTCTGATTGCTAAGCCCAATACAAAGGATCACCCAGTTGGGAATAGCCTGGGAGACTGCAGGGGAAAGTTGTTTTTCGGGAGACTGGGGATCAGAACTGGGAGTGACCTTTGGAGAATCGGCTCTGGGGCAACCCATTCTATTGAGTGCCTAAGGGAAAGCAGGATCTAAGCAAAGGCTAGAGAGGACCTATAGTCTCAGAGGTCAATTCTGAAACATTGCCACCCAGGGGCTGACTTAAAAATGGACTCTTGTCTAATCACAAAAGAATAAAGTGATTAAGACATACCCGCCAGCTTAAAAACTAATGGAACACAAGGAACTGCAATATTGTACCTACTGGGAAAGAGGCGTGCCAAAAGATCAATAGAGGAAGTGAATGACTACTACACACTCTATTTTTTTATTTTTTCTTTATTTTTAATTTCTTATTTTTTCATCTATTAAGAAATTATTTTTTTTCTTTTTTCTCACTTGATTTTACCTTTTTAATTATTTCATTTTATTTTCAATCAGTATTAGTACTACTACTATTTTACCTTTTGGGGAAAAAAGTGTCATTTTATTTCTTCTCTCTTTTTTAAATATATTTTATTGATTTTTTTTATAGAGATGGAGGGAAAGGGATAGAGAGTTAGAAACATCGATCAGAGAGAACAACAATCAGCTGCCTCTTGCACACTCCCTACTGGGGATGTGCCCACAACCAAGATACATGCCCTTGACCAGAATCAAACCTGGGACCTTCCAGTCCACAGACTGATGCACTATCCACTGAGCCAAGCCGGTTTTGGCTATTTTCTCTTTATTTTACTTTGATATTAGAGTTCTTTATCTTTATTTAGCATCATTTTATTCTATCTCAACTCTACCTTTATGCCTTCACTCTCTTCCTAACTTTTCCCCTATTGTTGTCCTCTTTCTCTTACCCTTTTCCTACTTTAGATTTTTCCTATTCTTTCTTTTCACCTGATTAAAATTTCATCCCACTTATACATCTAATTTCCAATCCCCTGCTCTAAGTCCTTAGACACCTCTCTCTTCTCTCTATTCACTATTCAAATAATTGTTTTGCTCTCTGTCCTTTTGTTGTTGTTTACTTGATTGCTAAGTATATTGATTTTTTACACATTTTTGTGAGGTTGTTTTGCTTATTCTTGTTTTGTTTTTTTGTTTGCTTTGATTTTGTTGGTTTCTTACATCTGTTTCCCCCCCCCTCCCTCAATATTAGTTAATGTTTGTAGTTGGCATTAATCTCCAGGTACTTGTAGCTGGCATTTGTTGGGATTACTGATGTTCTATTGTAATTTTCTCCATATATATATATATTTGTTCCCCTTCTCTTTCTTTTCTCTCTTATTTTTTTTCTTTTTTCTCCCTTTTTCCAATTTTATTTTGGCACTTTTTCTTTTCTTTATTCTTTTTTTCTTCTCTTTTTCTTCTGCTTTTCTCTCTTCTTTCTCTCCTATACCCTAATTTCTCTGTCTCTGATGGCCAACTTTATTTGTGGATATTAATACTGTAAATACATTTCTGTTCAATGCCTTGTGCATTGTACCTGGTTGTGTTGTTTTTGTGCCTTTAAATCAACACATGAGAGAGAGAACTACATAACCAGACAACCAGAGAAGAGAGACCATGGGAAGACAAAGAAACAACCTGCATATGAAAAAAAAAAGCGGCATCACCAGAAAAGGAAGTAAATGGAATGGAGGCAAGCAACCTCCCAGAGAAAGAATTCTGAGAAATGGTCATAAGGTGGCTGAAAAGAATGGAAGACAAATTTGGCAATATGTGTATGAACCAAGAGGAAATGAAGAAGAACCAAGAAAAAGGAAAAATGACATAGCTGTTGTAAAGAATTCAATATAAAGCATCAAAGGTAGACTAGAAGAAGCAGAGGACTGCATCAGTGAGCTAGAAGACAAGCTCATTTGGGAATTTTTCTCCCCAAAATTCCCAAGTACAGCAATTTCTAGAAAAAAAAAAAGGAAATGTAAGAAGAGAGCCTAAGGGAACTTTGGGATAACACAAAACAAAACAACATATGCATAATAGGGATTCCAGAAAAAGTAGAAACTGAGTAAGAAATAGAAAATCTATTTAAAGAAATAATGACAGAAAACTTCCCTGATATAGGGAAGAAAAAACCCACTCAAATCCAAGAAGCTCAGAGTCCCAAGCAAAATGAACCCCAAAAGACCGACACCAAGACACATTATAATTACATTGGCAAACAACAATGACAAAGTAAAAATCTTAAAACCCACCAGAGAGAGACGGAAAGTTACCTACAAAGGAACTCCCATCAGACTAGTGACTGATTTCTCAACAGAAACTCATCAGGCCAGAAGGGAATGGAGTGAAATATACAAAGTCATGCAAAGGAAGTGTCTGAATCCAAGAATACTGTACCCAGCAAGGCTATCAATCAAAATTAAAGGTGAAATCAAGAGCTTCACAGACAAAAAAGGATTAAGGGAATTTATTACAACCAAACCAGCAATGCAAGAAATGCTAAAGGGTTTGCTGTAAAAAAACAACAAAAACAAAACAGAACTGAGAGGTGAAGAAGTAACGCAGGGGTAAAGAATAAAAATGGTGACAAATAAGTACCTATCAATAATAACTTTATATGTAAATGGATTAAATGTTCCAATTAAAAGACATAGTGTAATGGATTGGATAAGAAAACATGACCCATATATCATCTGTCTACAAGAAACCCACCTCAGAAAAAAGACACACACAGACTGAGGGTGAAGGGATGGCAAACAGTTTTTCAGGCAAAGAGAAATGAAAAAAAAATTGGGGTAGCAATACTTACATCTGACAAAGTAGATCTCAGAGTGAAGGACATAACAAGAGATAAGGAAGGCCACTTCATAATACTAAAGGAAGCAATCCAACAAGAAGAAATAATTCTGGTAAATATATGTTATGTGCACCCAATACAGGAGCACCCAAATACATTAAAAAAAACTCCTGGAGGATATCACAAGAGAAATTGAGAGCAATACAATCATAGGAGACTTTAAAACCCCACTATCACCATTGGACAAACCCACAAAATCAACAAAGAAACATCAATCTTAAATGAATCACTATACCAGATGGAATTAATTGACATCTTCAGAACATTTTACCCCAAAGCCACAGAATATACATTCTTCTCAAGTGCACATGGGTCATTTTCAAAGATAGAACATATGTTGGGTCACAGGAAAAGTCTCTTCAATTTTAAAAAGATAAAATACATATCAAGCATCTCCTCAGTTCAGAGTGGCATAAATGAAAATCAGCTACAATAAAAACAATCCAAAGAAATCAAACACATGGAGACTAAACAGCATGTAATTAAACAATGACTGGGTAACCAGAGAGATAAAGGAAGAAATAAAAAACATCTTGGCAACAAATGACAATGAAAACACAACAATCCAAAGTCAATGAGACACGGTAAAAGTAGTCTTGAGAGGGAAGTTCATAGCTCTACAAGCCTACTGAAAAAAACAGGAAACAATGGTTATAAATTACCTAACCCTATAACTCAAAGAGTTAGAAGGAGAGCAATAAGAAAAGCCCAGTGTAAGCAGAAGGATGGAAATAGTAAAGATCAGAATAGAGATAAATGATATAGAGTGCAAAGAAACAATTCAAAATATCACCAAAACCAAAAGCTGATCTTTTGAAAGAATAAACAATATTGATGAACCTGTAACCAGGCTCACCAAGAAGCAAAGAGAGAGGACCCAAATAAACAAAATCAGAAATGAAAGAGGAGAAATAACAGCAGATTCCGGAGAATCCAAGATGGCGGCCCAGGTAAACACCTACACTGCTGCCTCGCACAACAATTTCAAAACTACAACTAAAAGACAGAACGGATATCATCCAGAACCACAGGAAAGCTGGCTGAGTGTAAGTTCTATAGCCAGAAGGAAAGAGAGGGACTCACAGAAACCCAGAGGAGTTGCAAAAAGCTGAGATACGGAGATGCGCGTGGTGAGAGAGCGGGTGCTGGAGTACCTGCTTGGCTTTCTCTGGCGGGAGGGAAACGGAGACTCCCAATGGCATTGAACCCCTTATCTTACAACACTAAACCCCAGATCCAGCCAAAACTCATACGGGGGGAGTTTGGACAGTAAAAAGGGAGAGGTGCACGGAAATTTAGGGGAGTCGCAAAAGATCATATGTCTGGTGGCAGCGCTCAGGGCACTGCGCAGATGACAGATTGCTGATTGTGTCACTGGCTTTCAAGAGTGGGCGGGAGACAGACCCTCCCAACTGTGCCACTTCTGACTCCACTAAGCCCCTGTTTCAGGCGAAACCCTGGGGACCTAGACTTGTGTGGTCCTGGTGCACAGGGGAGCTGGAAAGGCAGCGGTCTAGAAGTACTGCAGGTGCTCCCGAACAAGGACTGCTCCAGCAATTACCCAGTCATGTGAGACTCAGGGGCCATGGAGGGCAGGGCCGACTGGAAGGAAAGGTGGTCCCTTAAGCCCTGAGACTCCACCCATGCCAAACTCAACAGAAGCTTCTTCGGTTTTGCAAGTCTGGTATCATAAGGCTGAATTCAACACAGAAGTTTCCCCAGCATAGTGAAAATGCCAAGACAAGGGAAGGGATCACAAACAAAAGAAATGGAGGAAAAGAAACGATTGGATATAGAGTTCAAAACCACGCTTATAAGGTTTTTCAAGAATATGCTAGAAAAGATGGATAAATTTATCAAGTCCCAAGAGAAGATGAAAAAGGATCAACTAGAGACACTGACTGAAATAAAAAATATTATACAGAGTCCTAACAGCAGACTAGAGGAAGGCAAGAATCAAGTCAAAAATTTGAAATATAAAGAAGCAGAAAACATTCAACCGGAAAAGCAAGAAGAGAATAGAATCCAAAAATGTGAAGATAATGTAAGGAGCCTCCGGGACAGCTTCTAGCATAGCAACATCAGAATTGTGGGGGTACCAGAAGAGAGAGAGAGAGCAAAATACTGAAAACCTATTTAAAGAATTAATGACTGAAAACTTCCCACATCTGGTAAAAGAAATGGACTTACAAGTCCAGGAAGCACAAAGAACCCTATATAAAAGGAATCCAAAGAGGACCACAACAAGACACATCATAATTACCAAGAGCAAAAGACAAAGAGAGAATATTAAAAGAGCAAGAGAAAAACAGTTCATTACCTACAAAGGAGCACCCATACGACTGTCGGCTGATTTCTCAACAGAAACGATGCAGGCCAGACGGGAGTGGCAAGAAATATTCAACGTGATGAATAGCAAGAACCTATAACCAAGAATAATCTATCCAGCAAAGCTAACATTCAGAATTGAAGGGCAGATAAAGAGCTTCACATATAAGAAAAAGCTAAAGGAGTTCATCAGCTCCAAACCAGTATTATATGAAATGCTGAAAGGTATTCTTTTAGAAGAGGAAAAAGAAAAAGGTAAAAGCCAAAAAGTTATGAACAACAAATACATATCTATCAACAAGTGAATCTAAAAATTAAGTGAATTAAAAATTTAATCAACAGAATAAACTGGTGAATATAATAGAATCAGGAGCACAGAAAGGGAGTAGACTGATCATTCTCAGGGGGAAAGGGGTAACAGGTGTATAGGGAGAGACTGGACAAAAATCATACACCTATGGATGAGATCAATGGGAGGGAGGTAAGGGCAGAGGGAAGGGTGGAAGCTGGGTGGAGGGGTGCTATCGAGGGGAAAAAAGAGAAACAAATCTAATAATCTGAATAATAAAAATTTAATTCAAACAAACAAACAAAAATACAGACTCCACCAAAAAAGAAAGGATTGTTAAAAAATACTATGAACAACTCTATTCCAACAAACTGGAGTACCTGGAGGAATTGGACATATCCCTAGAAAAATACAACCTTCCAAAACTCATTCAGGAAGAATCTAAACATCTCAATAGACCAATAACTATGGGAGATATTGAAGCAGTCATCAAAAAGCTTCCAGCAAACAAAAGCCTGGAACCAGATGGCTACACAGGAGAATACATTCAAGGGAGAATTAAAACCTATCCTCCTCAGAATATTCCCAAAAATTTACGAAAAAGGAACGCTTCCAAACACCTTCTATGAAGCCAGCATCACCCTAATACCAACACAATGAAAGAGAATTACAGGCTAATATCCCTCATGAACGTAAGTGCGAAAATCCTCAACAAAATTCTAGCAAATCGGATTGAGCTGTACATCCATGCTCATGGATTAGGAGAATCCGCATCATTAAAATGTCCATACCATCCAAAGCAATCTATAGATTCAATGCGCTACCCATAAAAATACCAATAACATATCACAGACCTAGAAATACCTCTCCAAAGATTCATCTGGAATATAAAAAAGACCCCAAATAGCCACAGAAATCCTGAGAAAGAAGAGTAAAGTAAATACCAGATCTCAAGCTATATTACAAAGCAACTGTTCTAAAAACAGCCTGGTACTGGCACAATAACAAACACATAGACCAATGGAATAGAATAGAGAATCCAGATATCGATCCAAACCACTATGCTCAATTAATATTTGACAAAAGAGGCATGAACATACAATGGAGTCAAGACAGTCTCTTCAATATATGGTGTTGGGAGAATTGGACAGATACATGTAAAAAAAAATGAAACTAGACCACCAACTTACACCACACACAAAAATAAACTCCAAATGGATACAGGAATTAAAAATAAGACGGGAAACCATAAAAATACTAGAGGAATCCACAGGCAGCACAATCTCAGACATATGCCAAAGAATCTTCTTCACTGATACTGCTCCAAGGGCAATGGAAGGTAAAGAGAAAATAAACAAACAGGACTACATCAAAATAAAAAGCTTTTGCACAGCAAAATAAATCATCAACAAAACAACAAGAAAGCCCACTGTATGGGAGAATATATTTGCAAATGTTATCACTGATAAAGGTTTAATCTCCAACATCTACAGCCAACTTATACAAGTTAATAAATGGTAGATACATGATCCAATAAAAAAAATAGACCGAAATCAAATCTTTTTGAAAGAAGACAGAAGGAAGACTGAAAGACACATGAAAACACACACAAATTATCTGAGAGATGCAAATCAAAAGGACGATGCAATACCATCTCACACCTCTCAGAATGGCAATCATCAACAAATCAACAAATGACAAGTATTGGCGAGGATGCGGAGAAAAAGAAACCCTTGTGCACTGCTATTGGGAATGCAGACTGGTGCAGTCACTGTGGAGAACAGTATGGAGTTTCCTCAAAAAACTAAAAAATGGAACTCGCGCTCCATCGCCTGCACATACTTTTCGGCCTCCTCGGGGGGCCTCCAGCGGAGCCTGGCCGCTGAATCCCGAGGAGCGATGGGCGGAGGAGGCGAGGAGAAACTCCGGGCCCACCCCGTCCCCGTCCCCATAGGCGCGAGGACACCAGCGCCCGCCATCTGTTGCTGCCACCTGCTCGGCCCCTCGCCGCCCTTGGGGCTCCTTGGCACGACCGCTGGGGCCGGAGGAGCATGATCGCCAGGACCCTCCAGGGGAAGGCCGGGACTGGCCCGGGATCTAGAAGGCGTGAGGGAGGGGAGACGCCCTCCTGTGGTGCCGCACCAGGACCACAGGCCGCTGCAGGATGCCGTGGCTGGCCGGGCCATGCTGTGTTGTTTCCTCCTCGCGTTGTGCGGCACCGAAGTGGAGGAAGATGTCCACGAGGACCCCGCTGCCCACGGTGAATGAATGGGACACGGAGAACCACACGTCACATGGAGATGGCCGGCAAGAAGTGACCTCCATACCTGGCGCTCTGGAGCTCGGTGTAGAAACTCTATAGCTTCCTGTGCAGACGAACAGCCTCACATCGGAAACTACAGACTGTTGAAAACAATAGGCAAAGGGAATTTTGCAAAAGTGAAATTGGCAAGACACATCTTTACTGGCAGAGAGTGTATGAAGAAACCTGACCTCCCACAGACAGACATGTGGCTGGAAAAGAGAGGAATGTTCTAATACCCTTTCAAGTGCTCGCAGGTTGCAATAAAAATAATTGACAAAACTCAGTTGAATCCAACAAGTCTACAAAAGCTCTTCAGAGAAGTAAGAATAATGAATATTTTAAAAATCATCCAAACATAGTGAAGTATTTGAAGTCATCGAAACTGACAAAGCACTCTACCTAATCGTGGAGTATTCCAGAGGAGACTTGGATTTTATCCGTGAAAGCAGAGAAGAATATGAAATGACTGACTTCTTGCAAGAATCACTCTGGCTGCTAGAGGGGGAAGTGCATTAGGTGAAGTGTTTGACTATTTGGTTGCACATGGAAGAATGAAGGAAAAAGAAGCAAGAGCTAACTAAATTTAGACAGATGGTGTCTGCGGTCCAGTACTGCCACCAGAAACGGATCGTCCACCGAGACCTCAAAGCTGAAAATCTATTGTTAGATGCTGATATGAACATTAAAATAGCTTGACTTTGGTTTTAGCAATGAATTTACTGTTGGCAGTAAACTGGATACTTTTTGTGGGAGTCCTCCATATGCAGCCCCAGAGCTCTTCCAGGGTAAGAAATACGACGGGCCGAAAGTGGATGTGTGGAGCCTTGGAGTCATTCTGTACACTCTGGTCAGCGGGTCGCTCCCCAGGACAGAACCTAAAGGAACTGAGAGAGAGAGTGTTAAGAGGGAAGTACAGAATCCCTTTCTACATGTCTACAGACTGTGAAAACCTTCTCAAACGTTTCCTGGTGCTAAATCCAATAATGCGAGGCACCCTGGAGCAAATCATGAAGGACAGGTGGATCAATGCAGAGCACAAGGAGGACGAACTCAAACCGTTTGTTGAACCAGAACTAGACATCTCAGACCAGAAAATAATAGATATTATGGTGGGAATGGGATATTCACAAGAAGAAATTCAAGAATCTCTTAGTAAAATGAAATACGATGAAATCACAGCTACATATTTGTTGTTGGGGAGGAAATCTTCATAGCTCGATGCCAGTGACTCCAGTTCCAGCAGCAACCTTTCACTCACTAAGGTTAGGCCGAGCAGTGACCTCAATAACAGCACTGGCCAGTCTCCTCATCACAAGGTGCAGCGGAGTGTTTCCTCAAGCCAGAAGCATCGGCGCTACAGTGACCATGCTGGACCAGCCATCCTTTCCGTGGTGGCATTTCCAAAAAGAAGTCAGACCAACACTGCCGATGGTGACCTCAAAGCAGATGGCGCTCCCTCCAGGAGGGCAGGCGGCAGTGCAGGCGGAGGCAAGTGGGTGGCTCCAGCCAGTCCCATGCTTGGAAATGCGAGCAACCCCAACAAGGCGGACATTCCTGAACGCAAGCCCGGCTCCACTGTTCCAGTAACACAGCATTTGGCAGAATGCCAAGGCGAAACACTTACGTTTGCAGTGAAAGAACCACAGCTGACAGACATTCAGTGATGCAGAATGGCAAAGAGAGCAGCACCGTTCCTGACCAGAGAATTCCGGTTGCGTCTACGCACAGCATCAGCAGCGCGGCCACCCTGGATCGAGTCCGCTTCCCCCTGAGGACTGCCAGTCGCAGCACTTTCCACGGCCAGCTCCGAGAGCAGCGGACGGCCACCTACAACGGCCCGCCCGCCTCGCCCAGCCTGTCCCATGAAGCCACGCTGTTGTCGCAGGCTCGAAGCCGAGGCTCCGCGAATCTGTTCAGTAAATTAACCTCAAAACTCACAAGGAGTCGCAACATGTCTGCTAAGCAAAAGGATGACAACAAAGAAGCCAAACCCCGCTCCCTGCGCTTCACCTGGAGCATGAAGACCCCGGCGACATAATGCGGGAGATCCGCAAAGTGCTGGACGCCAACAACTGCGACTACGAGCAGAGAGAGCGCTTCCTCCTCTTCTGCGTCCACGGCAATGGGCACGCCGAGAGCCTCGTGCAGTGGGAGATGGAGGTGTGCAAGCTCCCAAGACTGTCGCTGAACGGCGTGCGGTTCAAGCGGATATCGGGGACGTCCATCGCCTTCAAAAACATTGCTTCCAAGATCACCAACGAGCTGAAGCTGTAGCTGGACGCTGGTGTGGAGAAGCAGCGGGCGCTCCGGGCCGGCGGGATGTAAAGTAACCTTAGGCAATATCCGCATCTCCTCCCTCAATCATGGTATCACTCACTGTAAGGACGCGCGCCGGGCGAGCCGGCCCTTTTCTACCAATGCATTACATTAAAGCTGTGTGACACCGTGCCCTCTGTCTTCTTTCCATTGCCTTGAGGGCAGCGGGTGACCCATCTCCATGTGCCTCCTGCGGAGTGCCAGTGGGCGCGCGAACAGGCTGGTGCATGCAGAAGCATCTCCTGCCCGCCCGCTCAGCCGCTCTGGGAGGCATTGGTGCTACAACCGTTACACTTGCCAAGGAGGGAGAGGACTGAGCTACTAAGAGTTAACCTTGAGACAAGCTGGTGCAGGTTTACAGTCCATGCCTGTGGTTTGTGTTTGTTGTTCGTGTGTTTTCTAGTGCAAAAGGTTTAAATTTATAGTTGTGACTTTGCTTGAGTGTTTTTCTAAGTAGATTCACGAGATAATTAAAAATTCACTTTTTCTCAGTAAAAAAATAAATAAAATAAAATAAATAAATAAGCCAATTGTACTTATTTGGTTAATAAAGCATTTTACTTTAATTTTTAAAGCATCTTTATTGTTGAAAGTATTACATAAGTCCCCGTTTCCTCCCCCATATAAACCCTCCAGCCCGCCCCTCCCCCTCAGGCCTTCCTAGCCTATTTCTGTGTCTACAGGCCATGCATAAGTGCACATAAGTTCTTGCTTGATCTCTTCCCACCCAGAAATTCCCTCAGATTCATCCATGTGTTCCATACTTCTATGTTCTGGATCCATTTTGTTAATCAGCTTATTTGTTCATTAGATTCCATATATGAGTGAGACCATGTGATACTTATCTTTTTTTGACTGACTTATTCACTCAGCATAATAAACTCCAGGTCCCTCCATGCTGTCTCAAAGGATAAGAGATTCTTCTTTTATACTGTTGCGTCATATTCCATGGTATAAATGTATCACAGCTTTTTTTAAAAAGAATTTTTTTAATTGATTTCAGAGAGAAAAGGAGAGGGAGATAGAGATACAACAATGATGAGAGAACCACTGATGGGCTGCCTCCTGCACATCCCCTACTGGGGATCCAGCCTGCAGCCTGGGCTTGTGCCCTGAACAGAAATCTAACTGTGACCTCCTGGTTCATAAGTTGAGCAACAATGGCTGGGCAACAACAGCTTTCTTACCCACTCATTTATGAATGGGCACTTTAGCTGTTTCCTAATTTTAGCTATTGTAAATTGCACCACTATGAACACAGGGTTGCATTCATTCTTTTTGAGTGGTGTTTCGGATTTCTTAGGATATATTACTAGAAGTGAGACCATTGGGTCAAATGGCAGTTCCAAATTTAATTGTTTGAGGAAACTCCACACTGTTTCCCACAGAGACTGCACCAACTTGCTTTCCCACCAGCAGTGTATGAGGGTTCCCTTCTCTCTACATCCTCACTTGTCATTTATTGATTTGTTGATGGTAGCCATTCTGTCAGGTATGACATTTTAATTTGCATCTCTCTGATGGTCAGTGACTTTGAGCACTTTTTCATATGTCCTCTTTGGAGAAGTGTCTATTCAGATCCTTTGCCCATATTTTGATTGGATGTTTGTCTTTCTTTTGTTAAGTTGTATGAGTTCCTTATATATTTTGGATATTATCAGTGTATCATTGGCAAATATATTCTCTTATGCAGTGGGCTCTCTTTTCATTTTGTTGATGGTTTCTGCTGCTGTGCAGAAGCTTTTTATGTTGATTTGGTCCCATTTGTTTATTTTCTCCTTTCCTTTGCCCAAGGAAATGCTTTGGTAAACAGAAGAGATGTCTAGGATTTTGCTGCCTCTGGTTTCAACTAAGATTTTTATGGTTCCACAGATTACATTTATTTAAGTCTTTTATCCATTCATGTGTATGGTGCTAGTTGGTGGTCTAGTTTTTGTTTGTTTTGTTTTTACATGTATCTGTCCAATTTTCCCAACACCATTTATTGAAGAGACTGTCTTGACAACATTGTATGCTCTTGACTTTTTAGTCAAATATTAAATGAGTGTGATTGCATGGGTCAATTTCTGGGGTCTCTGTTCTGTTCCATTGTCTATACGACTAAGAATAGTAACTGGATGTTTTGATTACAGTGGCTTTGTAGTATAATTTGATATCTGGTATTGTGATCCCTGCAACTTTGTTCTTTCTCAAGATTGCTACCATTATTTGTTGTATTTTTGGTTCCATATAAATGCTTTACTGATGTTGATTCTACCAATTCATGAAACGGTATCTTTTTCCATATGTTTATATATTCCTCTACCTTTTTTTCCCCCCCAATGTCCTATAATTTTCTGAGTGCAGATCTTTTACCTTCTTATTTATTCCTAAGTATCTTAATATTTTTGTAGCAATGGTAAATGGGATTGTTTGTTTAGTTTCTCCTTCTGAGAATCTGGTTGTCAGGGAAGGGCAGTTAGGGGCGATCAGTACTGGCAGGGGAGCAGTTAGACATTAATCAGGTGTGTCTTATTAGGGGGTCCCAGGAGTCCTGCTATCTGGTCTTACATGTGGGGTACAAATTTCTTTCTCTATCTCTTACATGCACATCTCTTTTAAGGGCGTTGACACTTCATTCCACTCTCTAATATGTCACACTCAATGCTTATTTTATATTTATATTTTATCCTTATTATTATTATTACTATAACACACCCTTTCCACCCCCAGCTTTCCCGGGATCTTACAGGACCCTTTGGATAGCTTTCATGGACCCTGGACAAGCCACTGCTCTTCTGTCTCCTTGTTAATCCCAGCTGTCAGAGTCCCACACGAAAGAGAGAGCAAAGAGGAAGGAGTTATTGGGGGGGCTTTGGCAAAGGGACTGTTGACAATTGTCAGAGCAGGGACAGAATGCCCACCAGGAAGACAGATACCACATGTTAGATCAGAAGTAGGCACCTAATCAGGGTGGCAGAGCAACATTATGGACAGAAATGGGCATATGATCAGGGGTCAAGGCCACATGAAAACTGGAAGTAGACATGTGGACAACAGTGGGACAATGTGATGGCCAAAAGTGGGCATGTATGATCAGAGGTGGGCCACAAGATGGCCACAAGTGGGCATTTGCTCAGGGGGTGGGGACAGTTTTTAGGCTGGAAGTGAGTATCTAGTCAGGGAATCAGGACCATATGATAGTCCCGACCTGGACACCTCATTAGGGGACAGGGCCTCATGATAAGTCAGAAGTGGGCACCTTCTTGGGGGTGGAGCTTTATGATAGGCAAGAAGTACATAGTTAATTAGGGGGATGGGGCTAGGTGATAGGTCAGAAGTGGCCATCTAAATAGGGGGCAGAGCAACGTGATGGCCAGAAGTGGGTACCTAGTCAGAGGCCAGAGCCTCCTGATGGCAGGAAGTATGCAGGTGATCAGGGGTCCCAGCCACATGATCATTCTAGAGTGGAGTACATATTTCACAACTCTGTAAACATGAATTTTAAGTATTTCTTTTTCATTTTTTTAAAAGATAGTTTTATTGTTTTATAAATCTTTATTGGTCAGTTTATTACAGATGTTTCTCTCCCTCCCCTCCAGCTCCCTTCACCTGATTCCCCACCCTCCAACACATGCCCTTACCCTCGCCATTGTCCAATCTCTTCCCACACTCCTTGTACCTTCTTCCCCACAAGAATTATCAGTCCATTCCTTTTCTATGCCCCTGATTCTATTATATTCACCAGTTTATTCTGTTCATCATTTTCTTATTCACTTGATTTTTAGACTCATTTATTGATAGTTATGTATTTGTTATCACTTTGTTGTTCATAATTTTTACCTTTACCTTTTCCTTCATTCTCCTCTTCTTAAAGAATACTCTTCAGCATTTTATATAATCCTGATTTGATGGTGATGAACTCCTTTAGCTTTTTCTTGTCTGGGAAGCTCTTTATCTGACTTCCAGTTCTGAATGATAGATTTGCTGGGTAAAGCACTCTTGGTTATAGCTTCTTGCTATTCATCACTTTGAATATTTCCTGCCACTCCCTTCTAGCCTGCATAGTTTCTGTTGAGAAATCAGCTGACAGTCGTATGGGTATTCCCTTGTAACAGGTAACTAACTGTTTTTCTCTAGCTGCTTTCAAGATTCTCTCTTTGTCTTTTGCCTTTGGCATTTTAATTATGATGTGTCTTGGTGGGTTGGCTTTGGATTTTGTTTGTTTGGGGTTCTGTGCACTTCCTGGACTTGTAAGTCCATTTCTTTCACCAGGTAGGAAAAGTTTTCAGTCATTATTTCTTCAAATAGGTTTTCAGTATCTTGCTCTCTCTCTCTCTTCTTCTGGCACCCCCATAAGTTTGATGTTGGTATGCTTGAAGTTGTTCCAGAGGTTCCTTACACTATCTTCACATTTTTGGACTCTTTTTTCTTTTTGTTTTTCTGGTTGGGTGTTTTTTGCTTCCTCATATTTCAGATTTTTGGTTTGATTCTTGGGGTCTTCTAGTCTGCTGTTGGATTTCTGTATATTATTCTTTATTTCAGACAGTGTATGCTTAATTTCTGACTGGTCCTTTTATGTTTGTTTGTTTGTTTTGCATTCTCATTAAGATCCTTAAAGATCTTACTAAATTTCTCAGCAGTTTGTAGGAGATTCTTGAGTAATCTCATAAATGTGATTTTGAACTCTATGTCCAGTAGTTTGATTTCCTCTATTTCTTTCATTCATGACATGTTTCTTAGTCTCTGCATTTTGGCTGCTTCCCCATGTTAATGGAGTGGCTTTGTGTGCTAGTTGTCCTTTATGACCCAGTAGCTCCACCTCCCAATCACCTGAGGTTGACACTCTTGGTGCACCCCTTTGTGAGCTAAGTACACAGTCTTATTGTAGTTAAGCCTTGATTGCTATTGGTACACTGGGAAGAATTTACCTCTAAGCCAATTGACTGTGAGGATTAGCTATGTCTATTAATGGAAGAATTGCTGTGCTGGAGACACACCTATGGGGCAGGACTTGCTTCAGTGGGGTTTTGGTGTTCACCAAGTTTGCCTCTTGAGTGTGTCACTTATGTATGTGAGGAGTTGAAATCTGGTGTCATTTCACACTGACCTCTAGGTACACTGATTCCTGGATCTGCAAGGAGGTGCAAGTCAGCTAGTGTCTGAGGCCACCCAGCTGGAGCTACAGGGAGATCTGCAGATTTCTCCTCTTTGCTTGGAGTTTGGAAGTTTTGAAGTGGTCTGACCCAGTTGCAATTTGTTAGGTTAAGCTGCCAGAGGGCAGGCCATTCATATGCAAAAATCACTGCACACAGCTCTGTGGGTTTGTAAATTGGGCGGGGCGGGGTCTCAGGGAATTGCTAGTGCATGACAAACAGCACTGGCTGCCAGTCAGCCCTCTCTGTGTCCCTGTGTCTCGTGTCCTATTCCGTGTTCCATGTCCTGCATCCCATGACCTATCACAGTAAACAATGATCCTTATGCACACCTCTGTGAGGAAGCCACTCTCCCTTATGGATCCGATATCAGACAGTCCAATTTCTCCCTGTATGAGTCTGGGTCCTCAGAATCTTGCTGGAAATGAGTGCAGAGCAGTAGGGAACTTGTAACTCCCTCCCATTTGTAAAAAACAGCGCATGCCAGCCTGATTCATGTGTATCTCTGTACTTCTGTTTTTCTGAGCTTCTACACATCCTCCCAGGTCTCAATACAATTTTTTTCCCCCTTATAGTTGTAGAACTTCCACTCCGCCAGCATTCTGGTGGTTCTGGGGAATAGTCGTTTTGTCTTTTAGTTGTAGTTTTGGTGTGGTTGTGAGAGGCAGCATGTATAGGTGTATAACTTATGCAGCCATCTTGTTTCTCCTCTTTTTCTTTTTTTAAAACAATATATTTTACTGATTTTTTTACAGAGAGGAAGGGAGAGTGACACAGAGTTAGAAACATCGATAAGAGAGAAACATTAATTAGCTGCCTCCTACACACTCTCCAACCAGGACATGACTGAAACCAAGGCACATGCCCTTGACTGGAATCAAACCTGGGGCCCCTCAGACTGCAGGCTGCCACTCTATCCACTGAGCCAAACTTGTTACAGCTAAGCATAAATTCGAATTATTTCAATGACATTCCCACATATATCCCAGCACTGACACATTAATTCTAACTCTTTACAAACACTTTTGTACATAATTCTCAGGTCTTTCAACATAAATTCTAAGTATTTTAAACACTATCCTACACAGGTCACAGTTTATTGAATGCTAACTCTCAGTGTTTCAACTATTCTGTACAGATATCAAAGCTCTATCATCATGTATTCCAAGTGTTTCTAAAACATTCCTAAACATTTTCTCATTCTATCTATGTGAATTCCAAGTGTTTTATACACTTTCCTAGTTTTCTAAGCTTTTCAACATGAATTCTAAGTATTTTAAACATAATTATACAGTGTTCACAGTTCTTTGAATGCAGATTCTCACTGTTTCCACATCTCTCTACAGACATTATAGCTCTATCAACAAGTATTCCATGTGTTTCAAACACTTTTCTAAATATTTCTTAGTTCAATCAATTGGAGTTCTAACTGTTTTATACACTTTTGTAGTTTTCTAACTTCTTGAAACTGAATTCTGAGTGCTTAAACCACTTTCTTACATCAATCCCAGCTTGTTCAGTGTGGATTATAAATTTTTAAACATTATGGTACACATTTCACAGCCCTTTAAACAGGATGTTTCACATTTCCCAACAAATATCACAGCTCCATCAACATGTATTCTAAGAGTTTCAAATACATTCCTAAACATTTCCCAGCTCTGTTAATATGTATCCCAAGTGTTTTATAGCTTTTCATACAGTTTTCTATGCTCTTTAAATGAGAATTCTAAGTGTTTACACCACTTTTTTATATATATCCTAGCACTTTCAGCATGAACTGCAAGTGTTTCAAACACTAGCCTACACATTTCCCTAACCCTAACACTAAATACTAACTCTAATTCTAACCCTACTCTTAACTCCTGACACTAACCCTCAACCTAAAGCAATACCTAAGCTTAAGTCACAATGTTGAAGTACTTCCTTGAGGGAAAAGAGGTCAGGTACCAATCAATGCTTTTATTGGTGGAAACTCCACTTACTGTAGCCTCATTGCTGACTGTGCTGGTGGAGCTTGCCATCCAGGCTGATCAGCAACTGGCACACATGACAGTTTATCACTGGGATGCCCCCAGTGTCCGGGATGGTGATGGCAGTGCATTGAGGGGGCAGCTCCGCTAAAAGGATACCAGTCACTGAGTCAGTCACACATGTTGGGTTTGAGCATAGGAAACTGTCAGAAATGTCGCCCTTCCTCTTAGTAACATGCATGAAACTAGTCAATCTATCATCTTTTCAGAGCAGAAACACACATGGGACTGATAAAATCCAACTCATCTTGCCATCTCTACCCCAATGACCCAATTCCTGTTTACAAAACTATACCCCAAATATCAACTGCCTTCTTATGTGCAAACCCATAGGGCTTGTCTTAGAAAGTGATGATTTATGCCCAAAGTAAAAACCTTACATTAATGATCTGATTACCAATATATAGAAATAGTGAATGAAAGCAAAGTTTTTACATAGTTTATAAACACATATCTACGTCGTGTAGCTGTATTCTGAGTATATACAGAATGAATATAATAACTGCTGGCTATGACAAGCAAATAGAGTTTTAGTGTCAATCAAAGAAAGACAATAATGAACCTAGAAAAAATAAACTTATCAACATGGAGCAAAGCTAATTAGGGTATTAATTTCAGACACAAAACAAAAATAAACTCAAATTTTGTCTCAAAATTTTTTCTTTAAATATTTCTTTATTGATTTGGACAGAGAGGAAGGGAGAAGGATAGAGAATTAGAAATATTGATGAAAGAGAAACAGCTGCCTCCTGCACACCTCCCACTGGGATGGGCCCACAACCAAGGTACATGCTCTTAACCAGAATCAAACCTGGGAACTTTCAATCTGTAGGCCAAACCAGTTAGGGCTCAAATTTTTATTTAATATTAAAAATTTAAGGATTTCACTGAAGTATGCGTAAAAAGTATGACTGGGATTTAGTTAAATACTCCATAAAAAATAAAGAAGAATTAGATGAAATGAGTAGCAAAATTTTAATAATTGACATATAATGAGATAGAAGGTCATTTTGTTTTTACTGCTTTTGTGTTGTTTCAAAATTCTCAGAATCAGAGATCCACACAGTTTTTAATAGTCCTAAGCCTGACTGAGTTGGTATAGGACAGAGGCCCAGTTTCAGGACCAGGTTTATTTACAAGAAGTGCATACTTGTCTAACTGTCTGACAGGTGTGATCTGGGCCTGCTCCTCCATTACAGCCCCTGCCCCCGCCCCCGCCAGCTTCTCAACTGCAAGCAGAGGAGAACCTCCCACTGTGCAGCATTATTTTAGGGCCCAGAAAGACCTTCCCATGATTGAAGTCCCACAAAAAAGGACTGATGTTTTCAAGGGTTCCAGAGAGACTGTAAAATACAATCATGATAGCTAATCGTGAAAAGAGATACTTCTGAAATAGAGATTTTCTATCCACAGGATTGGATTCTGAGCTCTGTGACATTTTAAAATGAGTTAGATCTTATATGCATACTAGAGCAGAGTACATTGGGGTATGTTTAAAATTCACATATTACTACCTGGCATCATTGCAGTTTATCATGTACATTTTTTCAGTCTTACATAGGATTAGCAACAAGTGTTATTCATTCAAATGACCCATGAGAAACTGAACATCTGTGGCAGCCACGGCTCTGAACTGGCCACTATTGAGAGACAATGCCCAGCACAACCTGAAAGAAGCTACAGATGTCTTAAATCTTACAAATAGTTTTACATCCTGGGAAGAATTTGAGGGTTAGGCAGAGGGAGCTGTATTATATTAAACCAAGAAGACACCAGCAACCAGGTAAAGGAACAGAGACACAGAGTTAGTCTTGCAAATGGCAGAGAAGTTGATCAGGTCTCAAAAAGTTATTGTCCTGGCAAAAGGACACACACCTCAGGGGACAATTGAGACACATCACCTGGTGAGTGACAATAAATGTCATCATCAGTAATTATTACACAGACCTATAATGCGGGCCTCGATCTTACATAGTATGATACAAAATAAATTTAAAGACAGGACAACATAACAAAGAAAAAGTGGAGTCGAGGGAAGGAGGCCATAATCAAAATCACACAAAAGGACACAAAACCCAGGTGAGATCTGGGCTCAAATAGAAAGTCTCAGGGTGACCTTACAAAATATTTGCACCAGACCCAGTGAAATTCTGTGAATATTTCCTCTAAAACTGCACTATATAATTTCACTTTATTTTTATGTAATTTTTCATAATGTCTAATCTTTAAAAAAAAAAGCCTTCAATGACAAAAATATGCCAAAATCTACTATTTAGAAACTTGGAAAGCAGAGAACAATACTCAGTGGAGATTATAAACCTAAAATGGAGAGATTATTATTTCCATGAGGCTTGCTTGGACTGATTTACAAGTTCTGCCATGGTGTCTGGTCTCTGAGAGACACTCACTAAATATCTGGAAGGAGGAATGAAAGAGTAAATGAGTGAGTCACTAATGTTTATCAGACACATATATTTCTCCTGGGAAAGCACACTCAGCCTATGGCTTCCCACTCCTCACAGAGGAGTGGGTACTGCAGAGGAGTCAGCTTGACTGGAATGGCTCTTTCCCACCTGGAAGGGCAACTCCCCACCAGCAGGAGGGAGGCGGTTTCTGGGCCCCAGAATGGAATCCAGTCAGGAGAGCAATAGAGTGACAGAAGTTACTGCCTGATTGCACCAATAAACACTGTTCTCTGCCTGATCACTTCAATGTTCTGTTCATTATTTCAGCCCTGAGTTTATGTGGATATATTTCATGTACTTTTATACAAGGAAATCTTCACTATCTATATGTATAAAAGCCCAATCAACCATTACAAGTGGACCACCATGGGGCAGATACTCAATGCAGAAGCAGAAAACACAGGCATGGAAATATGGAACAGACTGGTGAATCTCAGAAGTGGGGAGGGGGAGAGGGAGAAGAGATTTACCAAAGATCTTATATGCATACTAGAGGCCCAGTGACCATGCACCTGTGGGGTCCCTTGGCCTGGCCTGCAGGGATTGGGCCAAAACTGGCTCTCCAACATTCTCTGAGGGGTCCCAAATTGCAAGAGAGAGCAGGCCAGGCTGATGGACCCCACCATTGTACAAATTCATGCATCAGGCCTCTACTAACTCTCTATCCTATCCAATAAAAGAGTAATATACAAACTGACCATACCTCCGCTACACCCACAAGCCATACCCACCAGCCAATCAGGAGTGAGTATACAAATTAACCCAATCAAGATGGCTGCAGCCACAGAAAGAGCAGAAGGCTTGGGTTGCCCCCAGCAATGGAAGAAGCCAAGCTTTCTGCCTGCCCCAGTGGGCCCAGGCCTCTGCTCAAGGCTACCAAGTTTCAATTGTAGAAGATAAATAATTCCCAGATACCAGGGCCTCTGCTTGGGTCGCTGGGAAGTGTGGCCAGCCTGCAAACCACCACAGGCCCCTCATCCAGGCTTCCCCACACCCCAAGGGAACCCCCACCCTGATCCAGGACACCCTTCAGGGCAAACTAGCCCACCCCCACCCATGCACCATGCCTCTATCCTATCTAATCCTATCTAATAAAAGGATAATATGCAAATTGACCATTACTCCAACAAACAAGATGTCTGCCCTCATGTGGTCAAAGATGACTGCCCCCAAGTAGACACAAGATGGCAACTACAAGATGGCTATCAGGGGAGGGCAGTTGGGAGGGACCAGGCCTGCAAGGGAGGGCAGTTGAGGGTGATCAAGCTTGTAGGGGAGGGCAGTTAGGGGCAAACAGGCTGGCAGGGGAGCAGTTAGGCATCAATCAGGCTGGCAGGGGAGTGGTTAGGAGGTGATCATGCTGGCAGGCAGAAGCAGTTAAGAATAATCAGGAAGGTAGGCAGGCAAGCAGTTCGAAGCCAGTCGTGCTGGATTGTGAGAGGGATGTCTGACTTCCTGTTTAGGCTCAATTCAAATAGGGCAGTTGGACATCCTTTATATTATCCCAGATTGGAGAGGGTGAAGGCTGGGCTGAGAGACACCCCCACCCTCATGCATGAATTTCATGCACCGGGCCTCTAGTATGTATGTATGTATGTATATGTGTGTGTGTGTGTGTGTGTGTGTGTGTGTGTGTGTGTGTGTGTATGAAGCCAGCTACTGTAATGGCCATAACAACCTACCAACTGATTGCTATGATGCCCACTGTGGCCAGCAAACTGGTACAATCAGGGGGTGGGGCCAGCTGGCCCATCACCCACAGCTCCTGTCCATGTCCAGCCCCACCTTTAAATGGCCTCCCAATCCCAAATGGGGTTCAGGCCCGCTGGCCAATCACCCACAGCCCCTTCCCCCAGCTGGCCCAGCCAACCTCCTGCCATCTCCTCCTCCCAACAGGTTCAGCTCTGGTCCGCCCCAGTTGGGCCAGGCTGGCCAGCTGGACCCCACCTGTGCACGAATTCATGTACTGGGCCTCTAGTTCTCTTATAAAGACCCTGCAATTCCAAAAGTATATTCCATAGTAAACCTACAATAATTAGCAACTTAGATTGTTCATTTGATCTCCTTTCACATTCAAATGGTCAGCAGATCACCATCATACCTAATTTAAATCTCTGAACTGCATAAAAAGTGTACTGTAATCTTAGAACTAGGGGTAAGTAGGTATTAAGAGTCACACAAATCATGAATTTTGAATCTTATTGCTTAAAAAGTAGTCATTTTCTTTATGGGTTTTGCCTATCTGAAGAGCATTTTCCTACATGTGAGCAGACCTCCATTCTGAAGAACTCTCTCAAATTTTTAGAATTGTATAATGTTAGAAATACAAGCATCTTAGGAATTATACAGTCTAATTTCTTTATATTAGGGAAAAGTGAGGCCCAGAGGTTTTGACTTTTGAATAGTGTTACAAGCACTTCAGCAAAGCCAAGAGCTGACTGCTCTCCCAGAGGTCTCTCCAAAATCACAGCTTCCTCCCTTCATGAAGAATTATTTACTAAGGAAAGATAGCAGGAGTAGTGAGGGTTCTGTTAGAACACTTAGATAAGAATCAGATTTAAGTTCAAGAAGATTAGAAGGAAAAGAGAAGCAGGGAAAATAAAAACTAGAAGAGAGTATAAAAATACCATTCGTTCATAATAAAAATCTTTATAGAAAATTTGAGACTTGTGAGGAAGGCAGGATGGAAGAATATGGATCACAGGTGTATGTAATGTTTTCAAAACACTCCAGGAACCATTATAATTCTGTAAACCCAGAAGTGATCAAATTACATTTTCCCATTGCAAACACCAAACTCATTTATCTATTTGATGGCAAACAGCCCTTCTGTCCTACAGATCCATCCTGGTGTTGATCAACACTTCACACTGTCTGTTGGACACTGAATGGTATCATCTCAGTCATCCCTTTTCAAGTGTCTTCATGGAAATGTTCTCCAGTTAATTCACTTATTACACACTTTTAAAAAATGGTATTGAATTTATTGGGTTTCATATATACATTTTATAACGTATCATCTGTGCATGTATCTAAAGTCAAGTCTCTTTCCCTCCCCCACCTTTCCCCCTCCACACTGTTCTCTGTGTTGATGCATTTTTTTTTTTGGTAAATCCCTTCACCTTTTTCATCCAGCCCCACACAACACCTCTCCCGCCTGACAGCTGTCAGTCTGTTTCGTATCTATGATTCTGTTTATATTTTGTTCATTAGATTATACATGTAAGTGAAATCATATGGCATTTGTCTTTCCCTGATTGTGTTATTTGACTTAGCATAATACTCTCCAGGTCTACCCATTGATGCTATCTCAAAAGGTAAGATTTTCTCCTTTTTTTATGGTCAAGCAGTATTCCACTGTATAAAGATTCTATATAGCTAACCTGTGTTAAAACTAAAAAATGACATGAAATAAAATGAGAATTTGGGGCTGCGATGGTTACAAGACAGTCAAAGGTAGGATCAGGAACAGCCTGTGAAGAAGCTTTGCTCTTTTTCCTCCCAGGCTGTTTGTGGAGAGGGCGGCTGGGAGAGTGACAGAGAAAGGGAAGCCCACCTTTTGTTCTCTTCTCCCTCAATCTTTAAAGAAACAAAACTATTCCAGGAGACCTTTGGGTTCCTCCAGAGCCAGGACACCCTCCAAAGGACTGTGCTGGTGATGAGGTTGCTGATGCTCGGGTCCAGCCTCATTCCTTCACTTCGTCCTGCTGTGGCTGGACCTCTGCCAAGCCCACATGGCTCTGCCCACCAGCTGCATTGTCTGCCTGATCCCAGGAAGGTAAAGGGAGCCACAGTGTGGAGAGGGACGCTGGCGTGTCTTGGAGCCCTCCTCTAAATGACACTTAACAATTCCAGCCCTGCCCTGTTCTATCCATCCTTGGGGGCAGGTGGTTCTCGATTTTGAACCCATCTCATGGCACACAGAAAAATAATGACTAAAATCCTGTAGCACACCAAAAATTGTTTTGTTTTTTGCCAATCTGAACAAAAAAAACAGATATATTTTTAAATTCATTCTCACAAGATGGCTAGTGTGTTAGCGGTTCTCATTTACTTGACAATCTGAGGAGAAAAATATACTGGCCTGTTTTAAGGTCTTCTGATTTTCCTTGTCAGTCCTTTTCATGGACTCTTTTTTTTTAAAATTAAATCTTTATTATTCAGATTATTACATTTGTTTCTCTTTTTTTCCCCTCCATAGCACCCCTCCACCCAGCTACCACCCTCCCTCTGCCCTTAGCTCCCTCCCATTGATCTCATCCATAGGTGTATGATTTTTGTCCAGTCTCTCCCTGTACACCCTTCACCCCTTTCCCCCTAAGAATTAACAGTCCACTCCCTTTCTGTGCTCCTGATTCTATTATATTCACCAGTTTATTCTGTTGATCAAATTTTTAATTCACTTAACTTTTAGATTC
>PVJN01003635.1:0-99329 GCA_004026805.1 Lasiurus borealis
TATTTACCATTAAATCATAATTTTTTAGCTTCAACTATTGTCCCAAACATTCTTGGAAATAATGACTTTCAGATGCAAAGTAATAAAATATTCAGGCTATATAATTAAAAAAACACCTGTAGATATGGTCATCACATAAGCAGAACTTGAGACCTTTTATAACCTATACATACACTGACCTTTACTAAAATTCAGATACGGTTTTAAAAAATGTATGGCATGACAATAAGTGCAATTACACGACCGTTGAATTGAAATGCAACATGCTTATTGTGAGTTCAGATCAACATCAAGGTGAAAGCTCTTGAAGAAATACTGCTAATAATTGAAATAGGGTAAATCATGGCTGTCACGCGCTAATTAAATCCAGTAGATTGATTGTAAGGGAAGACAACTTGCGCATTGCATTTAGTGGGCTTATCCGTCAATGCCTCATGTAGCTGTCCTGCTGCTAAATCTTCTCTGACCTTCTGTGTTGTTTTCATTAATGTTACAGTGATTGTTCCAGGCGATCTCTGCAGTGGGACTGCTTTCTTCCCTCTTGTCGTCCACACTGTCAGGAGCAGGGTGAGAAGCGGGACAGCAGACCTCATAAAGACTCTGCAGGTGTTTCTTAATACTGCCCTTTTGGGTAAACTAGAGAGAGGAGTCAGGGTTAAGAGAGACATTGTGCTAAATGCCTATGCCTGAGACAGGTGCTTTCTTATGAAATGAAAATATGACCCTAAAATGTCAACTCATGGGGCCACAGTTATTCCAACAAAATATATTTTATTGATTTTTTTTTTTTTTTACAGAAAGGAAGGGAGAGGGATAGTTAGAAACATCAATGGGAGAGAAACATTGATCAGCTGCCTTCTGTACATCTCCTACTGGGGATGTGCCTGCAATCAAGGTACATGCTCTTGACCGGAATCAAAACTGGGACCTTTCAGTCTGCAGGCTGATGTTCTATCCACTGAGCCAAACTGGTTAGGGCCCAGCATATCTTTAATGAACAAAGGTAATATTCCCTCCTCACCCTACCATCTGAATGTGTATCATACATCATAAAAGAGATACACAGTGGTACCTCGAGATACGAGTTTAATTCGTTCTGTAACCTTGAGGCGTGGGAAACTATGAGACGCTCAAGTAGCAGTAAACTGGTGGGTCGTGTGCAGCCGGCCAATCTACGTGATTACTCCTATCTCAAATGTTGCTCATATTTCAAAGCAAAAATCACTCGCTCGAAGGCTCGTATCTCAAAAATCTCGTATGTTAGGGCACTCTGTATGGCCACTTCAGGGACATATAAACATGGGGCAAAGTTGAGTGAGAATCACACATGATTCTAGAGATGGAAATGGAAGAGTAATAACCCTGATAATTAAAAATAATAGCAATAAACAAAAATGAATTATTTTGCATACTACTATTATGTGCCAAGCATAATTCAATTTGCTGCACATATATTAAAAAAATAATTCTCAACTATTTATTTTTACCCCTATATTATAATGAAACTGGAACACAGAGTGATTCAGTAACTTCCCAGCAACACACAGCTGGAAATAACAAAAAAAGGAATAATAGGATACAATTGCAACCAGTTTATCTCTGGATCCAGCTTGAGATCCCAACATGCTGTCAAGCTAATGCATTTAGGTATATTATCAACTGTAATTATGTGGTATTTGTCTGCACTGTCATTTTCATTCTATTTTTTTTAAATATATTTTATTTAATTTTTACAGAGAGGAAGGGAGAGAGAGAGAGAGTTAGAAACATGGATGAGAAAGAGACATCGATCAGCCGCTTCCTGCACGCCCCCTACTGGGGATGTGCCGGCAACCAGGATACATGCCCTTGACTGGAATCAAATCCAGGACTTTTCAGTTTGCAGGCCGATGCTCTATCCACTGAGCCAAACCAGCTTCGGCTCATTCTATTTTTGTTGTGCCTATGTAATAAAGACACAACTTATTCAAGTAATATTTTAAAACTTCCAATATAAAACTTAGAAAACAAACCAACCTGGTAGATATCATTAGTTGTTGGGCCTAGGGGTTAGGAAAGGATGAGGAATGAAAAGGTAAATAAATGCAAAATAAAACAGGAAGCCGCAAATAAAAACACTTTAAATTCTGTTTGCTATGAAAGTACCTGTATGATAGTTTGGATATATTGCCATGTTCCTGCAAAAGACTCATGGAAGGACTGTTACAAAATCAAAGATGGATATTTCAGAATGGTCTAAAGTCTGGTGGAAATTTTAATTCTTTATTTTTCTTTTGATTTTTGGTCTTCACACTAGCCATTAGGCCCTATAAAGAGCCATTAACTAGAAAACACTAGCTTAGATGGCTCAGCAAGAAATTTGAGATACACATCCTGGAAAGTAGATCTGAACAAATATTGGGGCTCTCAGATGAACGACATGACTCCTTTTCAATATCGCCCTTGATATTTTGAATGTCACCCTTCTCGTATCTCAAACGTGTCTAGTTTCTTATTTTTGCAGATCCTCTACTTACAAGAGATTTGATCTCTCTAATTGGCTCATGTTCCAATTTATAGTCTGATGGTTTCCACTGTTTGCTATCTACTACTCAAGCCCTCGATTTATCTATCATATAGAGCCAAATATTAAACTTAGCTTCTTCTCCTTTTATTCTTCACATACAAATATTTGACATTGTAAAAATTTTCACATCAGGCTTTGCATATAAAGCAGGCTTAACAATAACATCAACCTTAGACACAAGTGTTCCTAAAAATGTCTTTGGATTTTGGCCAGCCTGCCATCCAGTCTTCTATATTTCTGCACCTTTATTCAATTTTCCTGGCTTTCTCTCTCTTCTTTGCACTTTCTCAACACATTTTCCTTACCTTTCTAAAAGAACAATTATTTTTCTTATTTTTTTAATCCATGATGTCAAGGTCTGACTTTACATTCAAGAATTTTGCTAAACATTTTTCTAAGGCTGTTTTCTCAAGAAGGAATATTGAGGCGTGCTTTTAATTTTCCTCCTGCTCCATTGCCTAAACCTATTGTGAACTAATCTCAGGTGGCATACTGATGAACACATATATTAAATCACCTTATTGATTTCTTAATTCCAGCTCTCATTGAGACCCTCTTCTCTTAAATGGTTCTCTTGCTTTAATCTAGGCAGAGAACCTCAACATTAGAATGCTATTTCTAAATTGTTGCAGTGATCACTTCATTCCTTCCCACAAGGAATCCCCTTCATCAAAACAACACATTTTCCCTTAACAGCCCCCCCAGCAGGTGCTCTGCATTCCTTAGGTTAGTTAAGCCTCATTTACTTTGATACCCTCTGGCTCATTTCACCTCTGGAGTCCCTGTCACTGGTTCTCCTTATCCTCTAGTTTTTCCCTATGAGAGGGCTTTTACTTTAGTGCTTCTCAAACCTTAATGTGGTTACGATTCACCTAGAGACCTGTTTAAAATGCAGATTCTGCTTCTGTGGCTATGAGAGATTTTTATTTCTAACAAGCTCCCGGATGAAGACACTGCCGGTCCCATGTCACAGATCACTTTGTGTAGCGAAAATTTGGTTGACAAACCATGAATTATTGAGTGAGTCTGTTTAGATTTGGGACTCTGGTTTCACTATTTATTATCAGGGGAACATTGGGTAACCTATATAAATGCTCTCAGCTTCAAGGAACTTTCCCTATAAAATGTGATGTAAATACTTCATAGGGTTCATGGGAGGACATGAGATAATATACGGGAAAGGCTGTAGTCATTTGAATGGGAGGTTGCTACATAAGGAAAATGCCTTTCCTTGCTTCCCCTTCTCTCCTTAACCTTTCAGCCTGACTCAGTCTTTGAAAGAGTTTGTCGCTCACTGTAGCTTGCCACCACTTGTTCCTTTTCTACTTGGAGTTTTATCACTGGTTCTGTGTTCTATCCATAAATTAACTGGTCATTAATGATCATTCACACCCATTATTTTGCTCATAGGAACCCTTAAATCTTGAGGACTCACAGTAATAAAACTAGGATAATTTTAGCACTCTTTTGTTGAAACACAACTTTCGCCTGCTAAATCTGGAGTTAACATTCCTCTAGTGAATTTTGTGAAATTCATTGAAATCAATTAAAGTCAAAGAGAATTTCTAATGGTCTGTCTAGTTTTAACACAGCAGATGCTCAATAAAGGTTAACAATGCCCCCCCCCTTATAAATTTTTCTCCTAATTAATGGGTATATAATAAAGGCCCATTTTGCCAAGGTGCTTAATTATATATGTGATTTTCCAGAATTAACTTTGGTGAAAAAAAATAATTTAAATAAAGCAAGTGGGGTTTTTTGGTATTACTTATAAGATCCAGAATAATCAATTTTAGCTAATATTAAAAAAAAATTAATCCAGTTGAGTTCAGTTAAAAAGCCATGGAGCACAGAATAAAAAAATATATATATATCACCATCATTGTAACCTTTGGTATATAAGCAATTGATCCTGAAATTAGATGAGCAGGGAATATTAAATTAAATAAATGGCAAACTATAAGAACAGGAGAGATAAAATTCATGCATGAAGTAAGTATGAGAAGTAACATTTTTAAAATTGTCAGTGATGTTGAATTTAAATAAACTTATTTGTGGCATTTCAATTTATTGTATATTTTATTCAAACTTTTGTTTTGACATATAATTTTGGTGCTCTTTCCTTCCACTCAAAGATATAGTCTATCCAACTACAAGTGGTGAGCTATAGTTTATTTAATACAATATCTTACAAAAATTAAAACTTCTTATATTTTCTTCATTTCTCTAAGAGGAAGGGTATGTTAATTATTCCATTACATTTTTTTTCAGATTTGTTAGTTTGGCATAATATGAGATATATTTTTGGGCTAAAGTTTTATCTTGTTGTAAAAAATGGTATAACTAAGTTTTAGAATTGAATGGTGCTATAAACATAGGGGTGCATGTTTTTTTTCTGATTGGTGTTTTGGAGTTCTTAGGATATATTCCTAGAAGTGGGATCACTGGGTCAAATGGTAGTTCCATTTTTAATTTTTTTAGGAAACTCCATACTGTTTTCCACAGTGACTGCACCAGTCTGCATTTCCACCAGCAGTACACGAGGTTTCCTTTTTTCCTACATCCTCGCCAGCACTTGTTGTTTGTTGATAATAGCCATTCTGAAAGGTATAAGGTGATACCTCATTGTCAGATGATTTGTGACTTTTAACATTTTTTCATACTGTATCTCAAGGCTGTCTGAATGCCTAAATGCCCATCAGCAGATGAGTGGATTAAAAAACTGTGGTACATATCCAAAATAGAATACTATGCTGCAGGAAAAAAGGAGGAATTCTTACCATTTGCAATAGCATGGATGAAACTGGAGAGCATTATGCTAAGTGAAAGAAGCCAGTCAGAGATAGATAAATATCACTTGGTCCATTTTTTAATTGGATTGTTTATCTTCCTATTGTTGAGTTCTATGAGTTCCTTATATATTTTGGAAAATAATCCCTTATTAGATGTTCTCCCATGCAATGGGCTCTCTCTGATGACTATTTCATCCATTCTCCCCAAATCTTTAACAATTTTTTTTCAACCTCTCAGCATAGAATAAAATATTTGAAACCAGGAAGAACTACTTCATTTTTCAATCACCACTTTACCCTGGACCCAACTGCTGAAGTGCCCTCACTGTGGAGATAAAAGAATTGCTGCTCAAAGACCAACCTCAATATCTAAGCCTCTGATAATACGTCCTCCTGCATTTGTACTGTGAATTCCCTCTCTTCATAGCTAAACTTCTCTAAAAATTTCCTGTCATACTAGTATTATTTCCTCCTCTCCCAGTTTCTTCTCAGCAACACTGCTCATACTTTCTATGCAACCATTCCAGAGACTATAAAGTTTGCCACACATTAAGATCAACTTCCTGTCTTCATTATATCTTGGCAGCATTTGGTTCTCTCTTTTTCATAATGTTTACTTTTTTCTCAGCTTTTTTGGGTATTTTATTCAGTCACTGGTAATGTACTCACATTACTGTTGTTGATATTTTTTCTACTTTATCAATTCACTGACTAGAGAAGTATCATAGGACTCCTTCTCACCCCTCTTCTCTGTAGCTGTACTTTCTCAAGGTTACCTTATTCATCCCATGACTGCAAATAGCATCCATACACTGACTTTCAAATGTACATCAATAGAAGAGCCCTATTTCATGACCATCAGATTCCCATATCCAACTTCTTACTTGCTGTCTTTACTAAGATATATGCTTAAGTTTAGACAAAACAGAGGTAATGGCTTTTCATTCTACTAATTTCTTGCCTCCTAAGCTCTCTCAGTAAATTCCATGGCTGTTCACCCAACCACTGTAGTAATGCTCTATCAACCTAGAAGTAATGCTCTATCTTTTTACCTCATGCTTACATTCACTCCAGTCCCATCAAAAGGCCCCGATCAAACTGTGCTTTCCCATGAAAGCACACTTCCATGACCAAAACTTGAGTCCCTGTTACCATCATCTCTGGCCTGGAGTATGTCCACAGCTTGCTAATTGATTTCTTCCTCCACATTTTCCCTCATTGTGTTCGGTAGAACAACCAGATGTTTTTGTTTATTTGTTTGTTTTTGAATGAAAAATACATGGAAATAAAAATACATGTTAAACACCCCCCAGTTGTTTTCCACAGTTCTTCCATATCACAGCATATGATAAGGAAAAGACCCTGCATAGTTTAATGCTTACTTCTCTGAGATCCTTCTGAAAGCTCTTCCCTTTTTCACTAAGTTCCATCCCAACTGGCTTTATTTTGGTTTTTAAAAAAACTACTGAGATCTTTCCTATTATAGCATTCCATGGGTACTATTGCTCTGACTTGGAATCCTCTTCCTCTAACCTCACGTATAATTTTAAAATCAAGGCCCAGCAGAAACCAGTTTGGCTCAGGTTCCTTTGCAGGCACATCCTCAGTAGGGGGCGTGCAAGAGGCAGCTGATTGATGTTCTCCTCATCCATGTTTCTAACTCTCTATCCCTCTCCCTTCCTCTCTGTAAAAAATCAATATATTTAAAAAAATAAAATATAAAATAAAGTCAAGGCCCAGATCTTCAGAGATATCTTACCCTATCATAATCCCTAAACATCTTTCCCATATCTCAGCTCTCAGCCATATTACCTACTTTATCTTATTACTGACATCTGTTATTAGCTGAAATCATCTCACTTGTTTGTTTATATTTTATATAGCTCCCAAACACAATGCAGGCTAAAGGAGTACAGACTGTCAATTTTCTCAGGAATGTGTACCCAATTCAAGATGATTTTCTCCATATAGTGCTTTAATCTCATGTATTTTGTTTAATTGGAATATATTTGGAGAAGACAACCATTTTTATTAACATATTGACTGAAAATGACCTTAGGTAAATAATTTTAGGATTCTGTTAAAAATTCCCATTTTATATAACCTCAGAGTCTATCAAAATAGACTTCACACTTGTAGATATGTTTCATAATTTTGATCTACTGTTGTTATCACTGGTTAAATTTGCAGTTCTGAGATATGTGTGGGGGAGTAGGCATGCATATGTATGGTTATGTGTGGAGTAATCGTTAAATGAATTAAGAAAGAAACAAGTTTGAATACAAATACAAGGTGCAAGAAAAGCCCCTTTGCCTCATGATAGAGGAATTGGACAGGACAAGCTTATGAAGTCATCAAAAGGATGGGTCAGGAAATTAGTTGGAGCCCCTGAGCCCTGGAACCCTCTGAACTCCAACTCAGGAAATACATTATTGAAGCTTAACCCTCTGGAAAGCCCCTGTAGGTTTCAACCCATAGTTTCTATTACAAATGTAACAACAAAAGTAATGGAATCATAACACATTATGAGAACTTGTTTCTTACCATCCTTTTGCACCATATAAAGGATTGTGGGTGGTCCTGAGTGCTCTTACCACGTCTAAAGGTGTTACGAAAAAACAGTAATTTCTTTCTAGTAATGTTAGACATTACGTCTCAGAGGAAAACCCCAAATCACACCACACTCTCATGTCACTCGTGACACATATGTAATAAAAAGCCTGATTTTTTAGGGTAAGCTATTCTATCACATTTACATTTCTCTGACCTTGAAAAGCTTTAAAAGATGCCGCAGAAAAATAGGAATTTCAAGAACAATTGCTTTTATATGCTACATTCTGTTTGGCATTATCAGAACCTTCAAATATCTGAAAAATGACTAAGTTCAGACACTTCTACCCCCTACACCAAGAAGGGGGCAGATAAAACTTATGGCAGAGGGTCCTCAAGTGAGTGTACCACAGTCTAGCCCTGGGTGGCCACACATAAAGCAGTAAGATTAACACAGGTATTTGGAGGGAGGGAGGCAGGCCCAGTGAACTCTGCTTTATCGTTTATTTTTCAACTTGGTCTCACATATCGAATCCTTCTCTCTTCTGTGATAAACTTTAGTGTGCTGAACTGAGATGTGAGAAGATGATATATTTAGTTGTTGACTTACAAATTCATTTTTTCCTGAGTTCCTACCTGATATTCTTTATATTATTTTCTCCCTTGCTATTTCAAGCTTACTTGATGCTGAAACGTATTAGCTTCAGGATTGCAAAATAAAAATATGTAAACAAAATTTGCTAGCTTTGGGAAAAGAAAAAATAATGTATTTGCATAAATACCTGTAATGATGTATTTAGAAGTAAGCATCTTTCAGAGAATATTTGCTCAGAAATAGAGTAAGTTACTGATAAATATTCTGGATTCATATTAGTAAGTACATGTATATATACACATGAACTGGTCCAAAGGGTATATACAAGAGTGCACAACATATAACTATTATCATACAATGACCACTGTCATAGAAGATGATTAGTTGTTTGTTTTTAAATAATTTTTAAACTAGATGGTCTCACATATCGAATCCTTCTCTCTTCTGTGATAAACTTTAGTGTGCTGAACTGAGATGTGAGAAGATGATACATTTAGTTGTTGACTTACAAATTCATTTTTTCATGGAATTGCTTTGATAGACTCTAAAGAATAGTCTCAGTTATATTCACAGAGGTGATTTTATTGAAAAAAATATGTTAGGACCTTTTATATACATATTTTTTATTTATTATCAGTCATTTGTCTGGCTATTTCTCTCACGGATAATACTTGGTTTAAAATACCATTCCTTCCACGGTAAATTCTCATGCCAACTGATTTGTTAATCTAGAGTCCAGTTGTTGCCAAGAACCTGGATTTTAAGGTACAATAAAAAATAGGATGCTTAGTAATGTTCATAAATAAAATACATAATATTTTAGTAAAAATTATTTCACTCTAGAAAAAGTTTTCTACCCTAAATCAGCATAGAACAAAGTGACCGTGTTGCTAGAAAGAATGGCAAAGCCAGAACCAGGTCCCTGAAACAATAGAGTCATCACCGATTTTATAACCCAGTCTAATTCGAAATGTCAGGCCCTAATCAGCTCTGTTTCACAGTGCTTTGCTCCATAAAAGCAGATTTGTTTAACCACAACCTCTGTTTCAGCATGACTGAGGAGCAAGAATAACGGACAGAACCCGGCAGATCTCACGGTTATGTGATGGGGATAAAGTGAATCCATCATTTGCTGGAGAGGCAGAGGGAAAATGACAGGCCCCATTCATGCCTTCGAGACATTTTTTGGTCTATTGAAAATTTTAATCTGTGCACTCTCGATGAACCTCCGCACTCCCTAATTTAGAACATGTAGCCATGTGAGGAATCTGTCTGCCTCAGATAGGGCGGCCTGGCTGCGGCAAGACAGCCAGCCCTCCGAGCAGCGTGCTTCTCTAAATGCATCCTGCCTTGAACCTTACACACACATATCAGCTCCATTTACAGGAGGATTTCAGAGTTAATTAAACGCTGAATTTGTTTCTTTAGACATCGCATGTGCCTCGGGGTTAGGTAATAGCATTTCGGCAACCACTTTAATTTAGGATTAAGCACACTGCACATTTTCTGAGGCAGTTTTATTTGTATAAGTACACATGTATAGAGATGGGGGAATTTTCCCCTTCTCTTACCATAAAAGATTTTTAAAAATAGCTTTTAAAAAGCACCATATGCTAGGAAGTGCTGCGAATCAGCAAATCCAATATCATCCTTTACTTAAAAAGCATTGGGAAACAGACAAATGAAGAGAATGCCGGTTAAATGGTTGCTTTGCTGATAAGGCAGTGGAATGACTTTCACCAGAGGCTGGCTTCCAGGTTTGAGTTCTTTTTTTTGCTCTGGCTTTACTCTGCGTGGCCACAGGAACAATCCCAGAAGCATAATATTTACAAATATTTGGGTCAAAAAATGACAGGTCAGATTTTTATTATCAATCTAGCAAGTCAATGCCAACATATATCACGTTACTCCCACTAAAGAGTCTAACATAGAACAGTAAATATTTTCATTCTTAATTTTCTTAAAGGTGCGTCCTTAACATTGGACGAAATGTAAGCAAATGAACAGAGCAAACCAGGAACCTAGTGTCATCCTCAGTAGATTTACTTTTGAAAAACTGTACTGTCAAAGCCTCACAATAAACAATGTTATTAGCGTGAGTCCATGGTCATTGATATCTTTGGGCATCTTTTGCAAGGATGTGGTACTTCAGCAAAATGACAAATTTATTAGGTCTTAGATGTATAAAAAGCCAAAGGATATTTGTAAAAATAAAATTTAGAAAGACACAAGGAAAGAAAAATATGTGCATTTAAAGTTAGAAACAACCACCCCCAACTGTTTCTGTTTCTTTTTAAATTATTGAAACTTACGTGTTCACCTCAGCATGAAGTGTTTCTTTTCTTTCCTGAACTTTTTCACTGTCCATAAAATTTGAAAGGGAAATAATTGTTGCTATTTTTGAGATAGAGATACAATTAAGCAGCATTTATGGATTTCTATAGTCAGATGAGCATATGGACTCTAGGAGGTAAAAAGTTCAATTCATGAGGAAGAACAGAGACAACGGAAAGCTAGAATGACTACAGTAAAATAAAACAGCCCCAAAGCCCTGCCGAACAAGCCCCCATCCATAAATCTTATTAATCATAGATATTTCAAAATAAAGTGAGCAAGGAGGAAAGTATGTCCTAGTTCAGACTTGTTCAGATTATTTACTACTTAAAAGAGAAGACTGAAAAAAAGAAATGATTAGCAACATGAAAGATGTATAATCAAATCAAGAAACAAAGAAACTTTTGTAGTTTGTACAATATAAACCACGTATAATATTTTGAAAAGGCATATATATCCTATACTGAATGTATCACAATTTTATATTTACATTTATGCAAATTCCTACTGGATGTGTGCAAGATTCTCATTTTAAGATGAATTTATATGCCATGTAATTTCTATTGTTTGACCTATTAAGAAAAAAAGGAGAGTCATTCTTAATGTGTCCAAATCTATTGTCAGGAAACTTACTTGTGGAATATTTCCTATCTAATTTGGAGCATAATTTTCCTCCCTGATGTCTAAAAACAGACATTGGGGCCGAAAATTAAATAAAACAAACTAAGGTGATCTTATTATGAGTGAGTAAAGGCCTCAGAAAGCATTATAATTTTGAAATTTCATCCTAATGTCTCAATATAATCTGCTATTAAACTAAACAATTGGTCTTGAGAAATATAACACATATACTAATGCAAACATTTAAGAGGATGTAATTGTCCAATTATTTTTTTTAAAATGAGTGATTTTAGTTGATTTAAATGATTGTTTGTTAATTATAAAACAACAAAATAATTTTAGAAAACTTCACATATATAAAGTAAAAATAGGAAAAACAACTTTATATCATAATACTTTAGAAATCTTCAGATTTTGGTAGACAGATCTTCTCCAGTTAGATGGTGCTTCGCTCATCTACACATAGTTATATGAATATGAATAAATATAAAAGTTAGACTACTATTTATTTATATGAATCTTTTTTATGCTTCCATATAATATTATACCCTAAATATTTGCATCTCAGGAAGTACTTTTTTGGGGAATAGGAATTTTGTTAGCTTTGTGAGTCTTAATGTTACAGAAAGAGTACAATTTAGCTGCTCAATCAGATTTCTTAAATATTCCAGTTATTTACTTTATTTCAATATTAAAAACTGAATGCTGTTTATTTTTTAAAGTAAATGTGTGTTAATTTTTAAACTGTCCCTCTTATAGCATCTCACATAAATTTAAATAAAATTTCTCAAATTATAAAAAACATTATTGTTTTAAATTTTATTTTTGTATTCTTCTAAGATTAAGTAGTATAAATATACTTGTTGAATTTTTTATGTTATGTACATATTTGTTCATTTTTTACAATCGACATAAATTTTTTATGTAATCTCTCATCATAAATTAGCAACACATATTTTAGTGAGTTTAAAATGTTTATTTTTGTACATATATAACTTCAAATGCTTATGATTCAATGTGACATTTTATTATAAGTTATGCTTTTGTATAAGTGCTTACATAATCTTCCCTTGAAATCATGGAAATGTTCTATATTTATTTTAATAATCTTTTATTTTGAATATTATGTGATGTTATCCATATGTAATATGTTTGGATATATGATAGAATATAATACTATTTTTTATTTTTTATTAAAAAGTCATTCTAGAACTATTTATTAAATAATGTACCTCTTTACTTTTTTTCATATGTCACTTTTAGCATATATTAAAGTTTATACACTACTGTCTACTTATGCATTTAAATTCTGTTTCACTAAATTCTTTTTCTCTCTCCAATTCAAGAATGCAACATTTAAACCATAAAGATATTTAAAATGTCTTTTAATTTTAGATATAGCAAGTCTTTTTTTACTTATTATTTTTTGAATTCTTGATAAATTCTCCCATTAATACTTCCAAAACCATTTATTATACTCTTACTAAGTAGCCCTAAATAATATTATATTATTTACATTTATATTTTACTTAGAAATGTTCAATTAAAATTTTATTTTATGTTCGTTAATACAGTTTTATAAAAATTCTCTATATAGATAAACAAATACATATAGATATCATACATATAAAGTTGATTTTTCTATGATGTACACTTTTGTGTTAGGTAGAAATGAATTCCTTGAATCCATATGCTTCTTAATTAATATTGCTAGATTATGGAAATTTTTAATTAATTTCTATGAGTCTTAGTATATGTTAATTTTATTCCTATGTCTTCTCTAGGTAGTAAATTTTCTGTAAAGATAATTATTACATAGGCTGCTATATCAGTTAAAAGACACACAGACACACACACAAAATAAAACTAAATTACAATGAAAACTATGCCCTATCACTTTTCTAACTGCCAGAGTAACAGCACTAAAGACCCACCTCTGTCGTGATGGAGAACCCTATTTCCGATAGTTCTTTAATAAACCATTATATTTCTTCAAAGATTGACCTTTAATGTTTATAATTTTTATTTTTCTATTAATGTCAATTTAAGCTTTATAGTTTATTAATTTATTTTTCTGATGGTGGGGCTATTTTTCACCTTTACTGTTATCAAATTGATATTTAGTTTATTTTAGCTCTGTTCTATTAGATTAGGTCTTTTTAGGGTGACTTCCAGATTGTGTTAAATTTTATGATTTGGATATTTTTTTCATGTTAATACTCTTTATAATATATACTTCTTGTATTAATAAATATTAATAGATTGTCTTGATTTACATTCTCTATGTATATAGAGAGGGAAAAATAAATATAGAAATAGATCCATGCATAGATAGGGATGCATTTACAGATATAGGATAAATCAGACCCTTGAGAGATAATAAATTTAAATTTTCATAAAAAGATAAGATGGCAAAAAAGAAAAGAAAAGAAAATTAGAAATGACCTGAATCGCTTTTCAGGTTCTTCCTTGGACAAATAATTCCTCTCCTCCTTTCATTTGTCTTGGGTCCTGTGGCTGGGGGTGAAGTGGTTAAAAATAAGGTTATTAGGTGTTGATCAAAGAGCCAACAGGCCTTTCTCTCATGGTTGCCCAACTGCCCTGAGAGCAGACATCCGTCTGTCATGCTAAAGACCTGGAGGCTACTTTTTGGTCCTAGAATACTGGTAAAAGGGCAGTGTGACTTTAAGGGGAAAGCATATTAGTCTCCAGATGCAGCCAAGTGAGAAATCGGCTCTAGTGGGTAACCTTGAACAGGGACAAAAGAATAATCTCCTTTCAAACTGGGCTGGGAATTTGTGCTAGTGAATTCTTCCAAGTTTGAAGGAGGTGAGTATGGGTGCTTAAAATTTATGGGCAAAAAACAAACAAAAACACCCCAGGCATCAGATATTTCAAGTTTTGAACTGATGTTCTATTTCTAGATAACATGTTTGATTAATCTAAACGCATTCTGATAAATGTAGGATTGGAGTTAAGACTTCCCTCTTACAAAACAATGTAGAGGATATCGGTGATCCCAGGAGCCGCAATGTCTCTCACACACAGGGTCAGCATTGGGCACTGTCATCCCAGGTCCCTTTGCTGCCTGTTCTTCAACGTTCCAGTGCATGCAAGGGCATCTCTGCCTAGACTGAACATGTGCTTTAATGAAAGTGTTTTAATAGGCCAGAATATCTCATCTAGTGACGGTTAAGCTGAAAATTGATACAAGGGAGCAGTTTTGCCCATCTTTCTACTTTTATAAGTTCATAGTATATGCTCAGTTGTACACATGTCCCTTCTCATTTAGCAGATAAACTTTACATCAATACTTTCCTATGACAAATAGAACTTTTAATGTAATTTTGAAATTATTTTAAGGTAATTAAGAAACTAGGGAAATGTATTAATGCCATTAATGTGGTCTTCCCAGTTTATGATCTTGATGAATAAGTGGGTAATTCTTTTCATTTGAAGATAGAATGTATTCTTGAAAGTTTAGTTTCTAATCTGTCAAAGCAAACTGGGATTAAACAAAGACTTGATATATGCATAACTCATGGACATAGATCATAATATGGGGAAGGCCTGGGTTGGAGGACAGGTGCAGGCTAGAAGGAGTCAAGTGGGGTAAAAAGGGAAATCTGAATACTTCTAATAATAAAAATAACTTTTTAAAAAAGTAAGCATTCATATAAACGATTTGTCTATAAAAAGCAATCATGAAATGCACTTAAAAGCTTTTATTTTGTTTTATAAATATGCATATCTTATTTGGTAAGAATGTATAAATATGTTGTTAGTGGTTTTCCCTGATTAAAACTTATGTTTGTTTTTTATACATTGATTTGATCTAGTAAGTTCTCTAAATCATACTCATAGGTATTTTACAGCTAGACACAGAAAGTCTTTATTTATTTTTTCATGTCATAATTTTCCACATTCACTCGTTATTTATAAATGCCAAAGAATCTGAAGGTAACTTACTAGTTTAGGAAATATTTGCTAACATTTCTATTCTATTTTAGTCCAGGAATTTTTGAAATTGGAAAATACATAACTTGCTTCTGAAAAAGTTAAAACAAACTTTAAAAAAATACTTAAATTACCTGTGAAATAAAATATCCATTCCAATGCATATTTTGCAATATGATTATCAGTGATATTTTAGAATGTTTGCATACCATTGCTTTTGATATTAATAAATAAAGGAAACACTTTACCAAAACAAACTGTGTATTTTTTATATTCACTAAATGCTAGGAGCTAAATCTCTGCTATCTTTTAGAAAGATAGAAAAAATGAGTGTATCAGCCCTCAGTTGATACACTGAGTCTGGAACATTGGACACAAATGCTAGATATTCATGGAATCAAAATTTTCATTAGCCTTGCACAGCAATTTCAAAACTACAACTAAAAGACAGAATGGGGAAAAAAAATAAAAAAAAATTTCATGAGCGATAAGCCGTATTGGGGGTTCATTCCTCATTGTATGGATCTGGCAATTAGAATTCTATATTTAAAACTCTTCAAAAGTTGAATCACTGTAATAAATGACAGTCATTATTGTTACTACTTCTATTATTATTAACAACACATTGATGTTAAAACAACCAATAAATATAATTAGCTTGTGATATGTAAGCAACTCTACTGGAGTAGGTTGCCTTCACTCTGTGCATTTTTTGTAATGATGAATGGTCTGTTATTAAGCAGGAGCTAAAAATGAAGAGCTTCTTCTTCTCTTTCCTCTGCTATGTAAAATAGCTTCACAGAAAGGACATTTTTACTGTAGCTAACTATACAAAAGGAAGGATAGATCAGCTAATTGAAAAGTAGTAAAAATCCATGCATATGCATGGAAGAAATGCAAAGTTAGGAAGTTAGGAGACAGTTGCTATCATCAGAGTCTGTGAAATCTGAGTGGATCAGCACTACCCTGAATCACGGGAGTCTGATTGTTAACCAATTTCCTTTTCCATTAAAAAAAAAAGAAATCCTCACCCAAGGCTATTAAAATGAGCAGAAGTTTCTGATTCCGTCTTAGTCCATTTGTGTTGCTATAACAAAAATACCATAGATTGGGTAGCTTATAAATAAGGGAAGTTTCTCTCACAGTTATGCCAGCAGGAAGTTGAAGATAGAAGCACTAATAGATTCAGCATCTGGTGAAGACCTGCTTCCTAGTTAATAGATGGACATCTTGTAATGTGTCTTACATGGTGGGAAGGGTGAGGAAGCTCTTCAAAATCATTTTTAAATATATTTTTATTGATGTCAGAAAAGAATGAGAAACATCAACAATGAGAGAGACTCATGGATCAGCTGTCTCCTGCATGCCCCCTACTGGGGATCGAGCTCACGACCTGGACATGGGCCCTTGGACCAGAATCTAACCCAGGACCCTTCAGTTGGCAGGCTGACACTCTATCCACTGAGCTAGGGATAAAATTGATCTATAATGATAAAATGTAATATGTAAATCTACTAAAGGGCTGAACAGCAGAACGACCATCCAGATGACCACGCTATAACACCCACTGGTGCCAGGCCAACCAAAGTGAGTGCAATGAGATTGGTCAGGGAGCCCCACTATCACCCCATGATCGTCCTGCAGAAAGAGGCCCAGGCCACAGACCAGTGGGCTGTGGCTGGATGGGCAGGGCCTACTTCTTCGGGGCACAATTGATCACCCTGAAGAGGGAGGCCTGGCTACCAGACTGGCAGGACTGTGGCAGATGGGGTGAGCCTCCCACTGTGGAGCAATTGATTTGAGTGGCTTCAGGACTACGAGAGAGAGAGCAGGCTGGGCTGAGGTCCCCACCCCCCACCCCCAGTGCATGAATTTTATGCACCAGACCTCTAGTTGTTTTTTTTATTAAGTGTATAAATACCATAAATAAGATTTCCACCATCATGACCTCCACCCCTGTCCAGAGGCCTCCCCTCCTCCTATCATCACTTGGGGCTTATGACTTCTACATATGAACTTGAAGAAGACAGGAACATTTGATATTCTGTTGAATTTTCAAAACTCATATTTATTTTCTCATTTAGCCAAAATATAATTGTGTTTCTAGGAGAATGGTCTACTCCAGCCCAATGTTACCATTGTCACCACCATTAACATGGCTTATTTTTTTAAAAGAAGGAGGATTGATTTAAAGGAGCGATAGCAACTAAAAGCTAGAGACTGGGTGGAAACTAAGAGATGGTGGTAACAGGGGAAAAGAGTTGGTGAGACATAGGGCCCATGTGATAAGTAAGAAAGGTAGTAATTAGGTAACAAACCAAATCTTGTTTCTAAAGAGGGTCTGATAAGGGTCTGATATCCTTGAGCAACCAACCTTCTAGAAAAATCGTTCCTGAACTTCAACATTGGTGTACCCCTGTTCTTAGAGTTACTGACCCAATCAACAGTGGCCATACTGCTGACCCATTGGCTAAAGACATTCCTCCCTGCCTCAGAGTCATAGGAATAGTACTGGGGACCTAGTTCTATTTTCATGTAATTGGGTGTGCTTCTGCCCACTCTACTTGGGACACCTAAGGAATTTTCTCATTAAAACAATACTGATGCCAAGGAGAGGCGGTTGATACCTCTTTGGGTTAGAAACCATACGCATTTGTGTCCATTATGCATTAGGTCGGCTTTTATGGATTTGCCTCAGAAGGCAACCACACTTCCAACTCTTTCTATAGGCAAAGGTCAATTTCTGGGCAAGAGGTTATAAAAGCAACTCTTGGAACATAGCGTATTTATCTGCCACTGAAGTGAAACTCTTCACTGTGCAGGAGTATAAGAAAAACACTCACCTCAAAACCAAACTTTGGAAGCCAGAACTCAAAGCAACGCATCAGGGTTATGCTGTCCTTCAGGAAAAAAAAAAAAAAAGCTAATTTTTATTTTGAATGTGTTATACTTCTACAGAGCACAAGTTGACCTAAGCATTGTTTCACTGTTTCTCTTTTGCTTTGCAAAACCAAACTCTTTTCAGTGCTTTGTTACTTAAGTCTAGCTAAGTGGTTAAGGGCATCTAAAGTTCACTCCCAGCCTGCAGTTTTTTAAAGCATTTATTTCCTTGTCAGTGTTATTATGTCAGCAACTATGTGTGGGTGGTAAGGGAGGCCCTGGGAACACTAACCATTCACCTGATTAAATATAAAAGCTGCAAAAATAATATAAAGATATGAAGGGACTATCAACAAATCCATGTTCTGGGCTTAAAAATTAAGTGGTTTTTTTTTCTTTTTCTTTTGATAACAGATGCAGCAACACATATATAAGTATATATAGTCAAATTTGTCACCACCTTAAAATAAACATTTCCCACGGGGAGTTCTAACTAATGTCTTGTCTTTGAATGTGTTTTAATTTGGTGTGTTGTTTTCAGCGAAGGGAATCAAAAGTATATGAAATGCTGAAGGGTTTTCTTTAAGAAGAGGAAGAAGAATAAAAAGGTAAAGATAAAAATTATGAACAACAAAAGTGATAACAAATACACACCTATCAACAAGTGAATCTACAAAGTGAATAAAAAACTCTGATGAACACAATAAACTGGTGAATATAAGAGAATTAGGGGCATAGGAAGGGAATGGACTAACAATTATCAGGGGAAAGGAGGAATGAGAGGTGCAGGAGGAGATTGGACAAAAATCTTACACCTATGGATGAAGACAGTGGCATGGGGTAAGGGCATGGGGTGGCGGAGCGGGGGGGATCAGGTGGAGGGGAGCTATGGAGGTGGGGGAAGAGGAATAAACGGAACAATAAAGATTTATTTAAAACACACACACACACAAAAAAAAAACACACACACAAAAGTCTAGGTCAGGAAGAGAAAAAACAGAAAGCTTGTTGCCTGTGTTCCAAGCAGCATAATTGTAAATAGCACATTAAGTGAGTTGAGTCTGAGAGATGGATGGTTTGTTGTAAAAACGTGGCAAACAGAAATTGGTGAATTGGTCTACAAGTAGTAGAGCCTAAACAGTGGGGTGATCCATGTGTCCACTCAAGGGGAGTGTGGTGGTTACTCCTAATGTTATCACCATGGGTCTAGGAATATTGTGGCCTATTTTCCGGTAAGCATAACTTTAGAAGCAGTTTCTGACTTATAAAATCATCTCCCCAGGTGAAGGTTTACAATGAATGAAACAGGGCTGTTTGATGCTAATGAAATCATTAATGGGGAAGCCAATCCAATTATGCGTCCCTGTTTGGGTATTCTGCATTCATTCATATTTTCTGGAAAGAAAAAAAATAAGCAAAAAACAACAGTACAATATGGGAAGTGTATTAATCTTATTACTGCTCTAGCTGGGATAATTTATTAAACAGTATCATAGTTTCCTGGAAGATTTACTAAGCCTCTTAAATTACTTAAATCTTGTAGAATAATTTACATCCTGGCAAGAGCTGATGAGAAAAATACATAAATGAAGTCATTAAGCTAGAATGTTTCAGAAGCACCTGGATGAAGCAAATGTTTTCATCTCCTCAGTTCATCATGAAATCCATGGAATGTATTAATCTGTCATAAAAATAGCCCTTACACATTTTTATTTTACATCATTTTTAAAATCTTTAATATTGTGGGCAAATGACAAAGATTTATTGGTTAGTAAATTAATTTTAAGTAAGCAAATATTTCGACATAAATTTGCTTGCTATGGCATAAATGTCTTACTCCAATTTGCTGACACATCACATCAGGCACCAAATTGCAGGGCTTTTTTTTTTTTTTGGCAGTGACCTCTGTATTTGCTGTATTTTGCATCTTCCTCCTGATATTTCAAGATTTACTTATAGAGCCTCTCTCTTAAAGTCATTATATCAATCTAGTGAAGTAGTTTCTAATAAAATTTAAATTGTTATCTCTTTCTGGCACATTTAAACAAAGAGCTGAAAAATCTAAATTATGGAATTGTAGGCTATGCTATATATATGAAGGAGATAATTTTTTCATTTAAATCTAAGAGGGTTTTGATTACTAAATATACTCTTGTGTTATGTAGTACTCAGGAAGAAATAAAAATCATGAACTTTAATGCATACTAAGAATAATTTACACAGAATTTATAACGGTCACATTAGCCTTTGGAAACTTTGAAATTTATTTAATACTAGAGGCCCATTGCACAGATTCATTCACCAGTGGGGTCCCTCAGCCTGGCCTGTGGAGATTGGGCCAAAACTGGCTCTCCAACATTTCCTGAGGGGTCCCAGATTGCAAGAGGGCAGTTCTTGGGTGATGCGCCCCAGAATCGGGCTTCCTCCTTTCTGGTTCTGGGTGTATCACCTGAGAACTGCAGTTGTCAAGTCAGCACAGCTCAGCAGCTTCTGAGTTAAGCGTCTGCCCCTAGTGGTCAATGCACATCATAGCTACTGGTCAGCTGGTCTCTTAGGCTTTTATATATATATAGATGTTACTGATGAGATGTCCTTTTCCTTTATATTGTTTGTAGGAAATAAGCCATTATTTTGCATGTGCCTCAGTTGCAAAATATATCACACATGACCTACTTTTATTTATTTATTTTTCATTCTTAGGTACAATAAAGCACTTTGTTTTTGCTTTGCATGGCAATAGATGAAATTGCCATCATTCCTGGAATGGCTAAAATTTATTGCAGAGTTTGAAAGAGGCCATCAATTTCTAGATGTGTTTTGATTTTAGAGTTGACAAATTGGGGGAAAATAATTCTAGAATAGATAAAATGCAGTACTTGGGGGGAGGACTTAATTCCTAAAGCCATTTAATTTCTCTACTCAAAGGGATCAACTGTCTGGCATTCCCATCTACCAATGGTTATTCTTCATAAAAGTCAGTGACATAATAAGATATTTATCAAGATATGGGCCATGCAAAGGTGTATTGCTTGATATATGGCCTGGGCTTTCATTACTGATTTTCTGTATCAAAATTTTCAATAATAATTTATTAGCATCTTTAATTTATCTGAATTGTTAGTTTGAAAGTATTATACTTATAAGTAAATACATATTGGTTCTCAGAAAAATTACAAACTGGTTGATGATAAATGCAGGCATAGGAATTTGAATTATTTAACAATAGTGCATGAGAAGCTACATATTCTGTATACTTTGATTATGAATATTACAAAATGATGTTTATCGACACCTCATAGAGTTAAATTTCCAATGCAATTGTTCAGAACATTCTATATAATCTTTCTTTTTTTCTAAAATTTTACACATTCTCACAAGCAGTTGAAAATGACCTAACATCTGAAATGAACAATTAAATTTATAAGAGTGGATATTTGGGAGTAACATATTTTTAATATTAAATTGTTTATTAAAAACCATTAAACATAGACATATAATTTATATGGCACACAATACTGCATTTAGAATAATATTTGTATGCAGTAAGATAATATAGAAACAAATACCTAGAGAAAATTTTATATTTTTGGCATTTATTTTAAATCATATTTCCCCTTAAATATATATTATATCATCTCTTCACTTAGTATATATCTAGATTCTCTCATTCCTTTTAATTTTTTTTTACTTTATTTTCATTGTTGACACCATTACAGATGTCCCTACTTTCAGGGCCTTCTCCCACTTTCATCCATATCTACTAACCCCTTCCCTCTGGCCACTACCACACTGTTGTATGTGTCTATGGGTTATGCATATATGTTCTTTTGCATAGCTCCAGACTGTTTTACCTTATCACCTCAAACTTTAAAGAAAAAAAAATATTCATTACTTTTTCTCATTGTTTTTTGATAAAAATCTTTATTACACAAAATACATGTAAATTTCCCTTTAAAAATTGAAATGAATATATACATGATAACCTGTAACTAGCTGACCTAATCTCTTTGGAGATCTTATTAAAAGTGCTGAAAGGAGCCGAGACTGGTTTGGCTCAGTGGATAGAGCATCAGCCTGGGGACTGAAAGGTCCCGGGTTTGATTCCGGTCTGGGGCATGTACCTTGCTTGCGGGCACATCTCCAGTGTGGGGTGTGCAGGAGGCGGCTGATCAATGTCTCTCTCTTATTGATGTTTCTGACTTCCTATCCCTCTCCTTTCCTCTCTGTGAAAAATCAATAAAATATATTAAAAAATAAAAAAATAAAAATAAATAAAAGTGCTGAAAGGAAAAGTGTATTGTCTTTGGGGTATGACAAAACTGGATTAAACTCCCACCGCCTATTCAGCTCCATCCATTTTCTATTACATAAAATGGGAGAAATAAGACTTGATTATTACTATGGCCTGATATGTACCGATCATGGTGCATAGCTATAAGAGATAATCAATGATTTAACTCCTCCTCAATCATAGATATCTTATCTAATAATAGACAAACATGCAAATTGACCATACCTCTGCTATGCCACCAGCAATCAGGAGTGATATGCAAATTAACCCAACAGAGATGGAAAGAGAGGGAAGAGGTGGCTCTGAGGCATGAGCCGAAAGGGGCTGGGCCAGAGTGGAAAGGTGGTGCCAGCAGCCAAGGAAAGGAAAGTCGATTCCAGCATGAATCTTCATGCATCGGGCTTCTAGTCTATAATAATAAAAACATAATATGCTAATTAAACCAGGCGTTTTTCTGGAGGACATTACAGACAAAGCCAGGGCTGTGAGGGAAGCCTGGGTCCCAGATGCCAGAGGGAAGCTGGTGCAGGCAGCCAGGGGAAGGAAGACCTACCCTTGCATGAATTTCATGCATAGTGCCTCTAGCATACCATAAAGGGAAATGTTTTTTACAACTATGAAATTGTAAATACCCATAACATCTATACAAATTAACATCTTGGATACAAATATCTGAAACCTTGAAGCATTTGTAAACTAAGAGAAAATGAAGAAAAATGAAAGTAGAAGAAGAGGAGAAGAAAATTAAAAAGAGATTGATAATAGGAGGGGGAAGGCAGGAAGAGATGAAAGACTTAGCCATTTTCCAATGAATTATAGTATTTGATAAAATGTTAGTATTTAGTCTTCATTTCTATTTATTGTTTTCGCTTTATTAAGTATTATTGCAGATCATAATGTCATTCATTAATGAAATGCTTTAGTGCTTTAATAATTATTAAAATTTTTGAAAGTCTACTAAATTTCATTCACTGAGCCATGCTTTATAGAGATTTTATTCAAGTATAACAAATGAGATAGGTTAAATTATTTTTATTTTGCTTATGAGATAAAAGATGATGAGGTTTGCTGACCTTACTAAAGCTACTTGAGAACACAAACTATTAATGTAGACATAGACCCATATTATAAACTATAACATTTCCTTTAAAAGGTAAACAAGATATAAAGGATGTTTCTCACTAACCAAAAACCAAATACAAAAATAAAAGGTATAACCATTATAAATGGTTATAAGACCAGCAGGTAGGACTAAGCACAAAATACCAGCAAAAGAAAAACAAAAACAAAAACAATGCAAATATTACTTGAGCAGTAGTCAACAGATAATGTGAAACTTTATATTAATAGTTTGAAGTAAAATACAAACATGTGAACACTTGAGGCAGGATGAAATGGTGCTTTCCCTCATCTTCCAATGGGTAGATTAAGCATTTGAGACAGGCAGAAATGAGAAAAATTGTTTTAATACATTGCATTACATAATGATGAGTTTAGTCTTGAGACTAGAAATTTACAGGAAGTGAGTTTCTGGATTGACTATGTAAAAATACTAAATATTAACATTAAAAAAAAGGAAATAAAACAACTAAATTTGCTTGGCACACAGAAGGATGCTAATACCATAGATAGTACTTTAGAGAGATTACATTTTTAATTTGGGAAGAGTAGAGAATTTTATCTATGTACATTTTCAACAGTTATCAAGAAGAAAAGGTAGATATTTCTTCATCAGATGTTCATATGCACACATTTATATGTATTATATAAAACCCGTTGCTGACCACCACCCAAAAACATATCCAAATGTGTGCAGTATATGCTTATCTATAATAATAAAAGTGTAAAATGCTAATTAGATGGAACATCATTTCCAATGACCTTCCTGAGAAAGCTGGGACTGCAAAGAAGGAATCCAGGCAGCCACCATGGCTGCAAGGGCCTACTTTTGCCTGAATTTCATGCATTGGGCCTCTAGTGTATATAATAACAACATATGTACTTAATTATTTTAGGTGCTAATTCAACCCACATAAGAACTGAAATAGAGAAAATTTCATAATAAGTTCTGGGATATCATATTGGTTATATTTAAATCTTATTTAACTTTTGCTTCCTTCTAAATATTTTATTCAAGTATCCTATATAATAAAAGTCTAATATGTAAATTGTTCCCTGGACCAGGAGTTAGACCTGGAGTTCAACCAGTATGTGGGGCCACCTGGCCAACTGCCCGTGGTCCTTCCTGCAGCTGACCAGACCCCACCCATGAACGAATTTGTGCACCAGGACTCTAGTATTTATATATGTATGCATTTGGAGAGAGAGAGAGAAAGAAAAATGTTATCATTTGTATATGGGGAAATTCTTTAAGATTATCATGTTATCACACAAATTTTTATAACATTTACTTAGAAAATAAATAAATTTATAAATTCTCCTTATATAAAGATACAATACAAATCAGGATGCCAGTAGATGACGAGGAATCTAACTAAATTCCTAGAAATCATATAATCAGAGGGGTATGGGAAAAAGATCTAGGTATTTTGATTTTCATATAAAATATCTTTCTTTCTGCTTTATAATAAACAGAAATATGAATCCATTTGTATGTGTCTTCTTAAAAATGAAAATACTATATTTCATTGCTTATTGTGTCATTGAAACATAAAAGAAAATATTGCTTTGAGGTTTTTAAAAGTTATTTACAGAGATAGTAAAGCATCAAACAGACTGTCAAATTACAGCAGGAAGATTAAGGAGAGGTGGGGTAGATAAGAGATCAATCACAGGACTTGTATGCATGCATATAAGCATAACCAATGAACACAAGACACTTTGGGGTTGGGGTATGCCTGGGAGGGCGGGCAATGGGAAGATATATAAACATGTAATACATTAATAATAAAAATTAAAAAAATAAAAGTTATTTAAAATGCTTTTAAAAATATTATATTTATCAAATTTTGAAATATACATTTTTAAAGTTCAATTTAATTCACATTTTCTTAAAAATGCAATACTGCATAATGAATTTGAGCTTTTATTTTTAAATGTTTTCTTCATCTTGTCAATATTTCTAAAAACTGACATTTATTACCATGATGTTCAAAGTACCTTTATAAGTACCTTAGGTTTTATATCTTAGTTACTGTAGGTTTTTTATTTCTCTCTCTCTCATTGAAGTTTCTAACACATGATAGATCTCTTCAATAAGATTGCAACCTATTTGGAGAAAGGAATGCACATGTAACACAAAATAAGAACCATTACAAGTTTTGTACATGAAAAATAGCCAAACTCCCAACACAGAGGGAGTGGTATTTCATATTGAGGGTGTGGCATTTCATGCTACTTAAGAGGTTTAAAGGAGTCAAAAGATATATGTACTTGAAAATATATTTGGGACATAAAACTATGTGATTTTATTACCACTTTATTTTGAATTATTTTACCCTTTGCTTATGAAACATTCTCTGGGGAAAAATGACAGTCTAAAATGGAGATTTCTTGTTTTTCTTAATCACATAGCGTCTGCTTTGCACATTTTGAGAAAAATCAAGTGAGTACATTTTGTTTCTTTCAAAAAATCAGGTGGATAGAGATAATGAAAACAAAATACCTGAGCATTTCTGCATTACTTCTTTGCTAAAATGTGAAGGCACCAGCTCTGCAGTCCCTCATATGTGTGAACATCATGGCAGCCATATTAAGCTGGGTTGCATCTGTCTTACTGTGTCATGTCACGTTGCATGGTGCCTTCTAATGGGTGCTGACATGAGGTAGCAGGCTGCCTTCACACCTAGGGAAATGTATTCAGAATGAAAACAGATGGTACATTGTTTGCTGCAGTAACTATTGTAGCATATAAACTATTTAAACCTAATTGTGGAAATGTATAACATATCACCAAACTTTATCGTTTGAACTGAATCTAACATATAATAACATAAAAAATAAATGTTATTGGATCTAATATATTCTTTTTCTTTAATCATGGGATAAAAATAGAAATCAGGCTAAGTAAAGTTGTCTCTTTTTCTTAATATTGTATGAAGTATTACGCTGGAAGTTATAATGCAACTATATACTACCACGATTATTTTGACATTGGCTTTTTACAGAGACAGTAACATTTATGTACAGCGTTTGCATTTATGTACAACGACATTGAAGCTAAAATGATTTAATAGTCAATTCCTGATTTGGAGAAAGTGACAGTAACCATTTTTTTTTTTTTTTTTTTTGGTTACCGATCACTACAGATTCTTAAATTGTGGCAAAACATTGCCAATGCAGATGTGAGTAAAGTTTCTGACATGATAACAATTTTAATAGGACACAAAATGAACAATTGCTGCTAAATAAGGCCAAATGTAGCTAAAAGACTCCTGTATTACATTAAATTACAAGCTAGGTCAGTGAAAACTGGAAATAAAACCTAATTATTTTCAGTTGAAAAGTTCAATATCACCATTATGATATGATGTACTGTGTAAATTCTTGAAGTTTTTTATTTTTTTTTGCTGCAGTGAGTAGCAGTTCATCTAAACTATTTTAAAAACATTAAAATGTGTGTTGCATCATAGTTATGCTTAGAAAAATTAATATTTTTATATTATAAATGAAATTAATTACAAAAAAAGATAATTTATAATTGGGTAAATCTTAGTTTAATTATGGGAATAAATGTATTCTGTTGTAATCAATAAAAAATTTAAGATAGATATAATAAATCAATTGACCTAATGGATTAAATATAACAATTCAATAATTTCATAATTAGCTTATGAACACTTACTATGTAGTTATTTCATGTGAATATTTATTTTATATTAGACTAAATGAGGATATGTGTTAGTTCAGATTTTATGTAAAAAAATATAATTATATGAAAAGTTAGTCTAATGTAGATGGGTTTATCCCTTCAAAATTTAAGCCATAGCCGGTTTTGCTTAGTGGATAGAGTATCAGCCAGCAGACTGAAGGGTCCCAGGTTCAATTCCAGGCAAGGGCACATACCTTAGTTAGAGGGGTGATCCCTGACCCTGATGGGGGCTCATGTGGGAGGCAACCAATGGATGTGTCTCTTACATATCAATGTTTCTCTCTCTTTGCCTCTCCCCTTCCTCTCACTCTCTCTAAAAAAAATCAATGGAAAAATATCCTTGAGTGAGGATTAACAACAACAAAAATATTAAGCCATAAATAAATGAACTTACTTAGTACTTCATAAAAAAATTTCCCTGGACACTTAACTGAAACATTGTTCTAACTCTTTCCAGAGCAACATAAATCCGTACTTATGTAGTTCTGATATGGTTTATGTGAAAGTATAATGCAAAATTTTGGGGAAATGATATGTTACTATCCTTTACAAATAAATATATAATTAAATTGAGTGTATATGTACATATATATGTGAAGTATATTAAATATATGTATATACATATACACACAGATATCTCTCTTAATGAACAACCTAACTTGGGGGTACCTGACTTACAATTACAACTGCCTAGTGGACAATGTTGGTTCAACTAGGCATTTATTTACTCATTCAACAAACATTAATCTGTCCTAGATACATTGGCTAGAAAATCAAATAAAATAAATACAGTGTCTTTCCTGTATTGAGGGAATAAGTGTATAAACATTGAATTCAGTGAAGTCTGTTATGAGAAAAAATATTTGCAGAATGCATTCAGAGCATGTAACAGTAATTTGTGAATTTGACCTTGGAAAATGCCAAAGGAAAGGAAATAAAATCTCAAAAAGAGGGTGATTATGTTGGGTAAATCTTGATCCAATAGGGTTCACCCTAATTGAAATTAGTACTTTTCTTTCAGAAGAAGTAACTGTGCAAAGGAGATATAAAATAAACAATATGTCTGATTGGAAAAACACAGCATTTAGAGGTAGCTAAAGGAAATTCATGAAGGCAGTCAGTCAATGGTCACAGAGAGATAAGGATGGAGAAGCATTATTTTAAAGGCTCCCATTGGACTTTACTATGGGAACAATGGAATAATTACCAATGGTTTTTATGGAAGTATGATGACCAAGTGTTCATTTTTAAAAGTATTCTTAAAACAGCCTGCATATTCTATAGATATCCTACATGTTCAAAACATATTTTCTTTCTAATGTTTCACCTAATTTCTTTCATCATATTTTCTGTCCCAGTTGTCATTAAGGTTAGCCATTATTCTCTTCCAACTATATATATTACTTCCCATAGAAGGTCTATTCTAACTCAAAATGTCTCTTTAGTACAGTCTTTTCTCTTTATCTTCAGGGAAAATTCCCTGTCTCAACCTCATAGAATCTCTTACTCAAAAACTACTATTTTTCTTACTCCACTCTTGTCTTAATCCATTCTAATTTATCACCAACCTTGTCACCAAGATTTCTGTCTTAAATTAATTTTATCACAATACTCCCTCTTTGGCTCATTACTGGAAATGATCCAAATTCATCAGCATGGAGTCAAGATTTGTATCTCCTCTGACCCTAATGTTCTGGTTCTTGAACCCACTTTTGGCCTTGTCACAAAAGGTTCTGCAATACTAGCAGGTTTAAACATTATGTGTGCCTGATACACATAAACTCTATGCAAGTGTATGGCATTTGCTACTGTAATTACTGCAAACCACAGATGTTGAAAAAGCCAAGAGAGCAAATTAATGGAGGAGAATCAGACATAAAACTAAGATTAATGAACTGGAAAATAGATTCAGAATACATCTACAGGGTTGAAGTTTCTAAAACACATAAAAATACAGGATGTATATGCAAAAATTAAGAATCCCATAAAAGTGAAATGTACCAAGCAATGGATAGAACAATAATATGGCTAGAAAATTCTATAGAATTATTTGCCCACAAGAAAGTCTGACAGATGAGTTCTGTACCAGGCTAAATTCTACCTACGTCACCCTATCACTATCTTACTGTCTCCCTCCTTTTCATGAGCAACTGATATTTAATTGATGTTGATGAGTAACAGCCTACTCCCCTATAAATAGTGCAGTGCTACTCCTTCAGCATATCATTCTAATTAGCAAGGAAAAAAGGGAACCCTTGATTTACACATGAGGAAAAGTTAAACAGATTATATTCTCAAGATCTAATGACAATTTAACTTGTCTTCATTTTGATCTGTTGCCAGCTAATCCAATTTGAATTTCCAGTCACTTGTGTCCAGTGAAATTTTGCTTTACCAGCTCAAGCAAGAGCTGAGCGGCAGCTTTTCCCCAAGCAGATGTAAGAGAGTCTTTAATAGGGAGCAAATGCATTATTATTAAGTCTCAAACCTTCCAATTTGAATCTTCTCAACCACATCTAAGCACTTGGCACTGAGTTGCCCTCTATCCTTGGTACATATGGTTTGTTTTGGAACCAAATCTAATTGAGCTATTTCTAAGTGCTGATCAGCAAAGGAGTGTCTTCCCATAATGAGATTTTATTGGTCCATGTCAAAATGAAAAAAAGGGGGAATTTACCAAAATTTTCCAAAGGCCAAATTATTTATTATTAAGGACTTTAACATTTTAAATTATTTTTGGCATTGAAATATCTTTCACTTCATGAAATGACAATTATGAAAAATTCTACTCTGAATGGTAGAATCTAATTTTGTTCTGGCATTTTTATATACTTACTAAAAATATAAATAAATATATAAATGTCGCTAATCCAATTACCACTGTCATATATATTTTAAATTTTACTGATTTGCAAGATCCAAATGCATAAGAATTCTTCCAGCATACTCTAACAATGATCTTGCTGCTGCCATTTTAAAGAACCATTTTAACATTAGTCTTAGCTTTCAAAGAAAAGCAACCTCTGAGGTTGGATATCTTTCTCACCAGAGTGTTTTTGATGGCCTTATTGAATGGCACCTTCTCTGCATGGTCCCAGAAACATACTCCTTGAGTGGATCCCCTGGCATGACATTTTATATCTATGTCAGTGTGCCACCTCCCTTAGCCTCTTCATACCTTTCTCTTCTAACTGCTATTTATTTCAGTGAACACTGCCTGACCCCTGCCCCAGCTCTCACACATACACTGTCTCTACTCTTCTAATAGCCACACTATTGGTATGTTTGCCTTATACTGAGGGTTTTTCTCAGAGTGTAAAACCCTGTGTCCTAAGGAAGTGCCACAGGTCAATGCATTCTTCATTCTTGCTTATCCAGTCTTATTCCAGCCCTGTTATTCAAGCAGACTCAAATGTAAATCAAATGTAAATCCAGGAATACTTCCTGGTACCCTACCAGAACAGGCTCTTAATTCTTGTAGTTCCTTTGTTATATAATCTCATTTCTTTTTCATCAGTCCCAGAAGGTCTTTAGTCAGATTGTACTCTATTTATAAAATTTATTTTTTAAAATCTTTATTGTTGAAAGTATTACATATGTCCCCTGTTTTTTCTCCTAGACCTCTCTAGCATACTGCCACCTCCTATCCTAGACTTTCACCACCCTATAGTCTGGTCCATGCGTTGTTCATATATGCATGCAATTTCTTTGGTTGATCTCTTCCCACCAACCCACCCACCTTTGCCTTTCCTCTTAGACTCCATAGTCTGTATACCACTCTATATAAACCAGTTATTAGCACTGAAGCTCCTGGGGTTAGGATTCTGTGCATTACTTAAAATGAGTTACCTAAAATGAGTGGATAGTTAAAATGTATGCTGGATTGAACTGCTGTGCATTGAAAATGTTCTCATTGTTTGGACATTCTGTAGTGCACTTAAAGGGTCAATGCCACTGAAGAGTGTAGAGGCTTCCAATATTGATCAAGAAACACTCGTTTGTGGAATATAATGAACAATATAAACTGTGAACAAAAGAAGACCCAGCAACAGAGAAGCATCAATCAGACTCTCAAACCTCAGAGGGAAGGTAGGTGAGAGGGGGGAGGGTAAGGGGAAGAGATTACCAAAATACTTATATGCATGCATATAAGCATAACCAATGGACATAAACACCAGGGGTATGAAGGCATGAGTGGGGGGCTGCAAAGGGGGAATAAGGACACATATGTAATATCTACCTTAATCAATAAAAAAAAAAATTAAAAATTCAGCTATCTTTCTATATAACAAGGTCTAAAATCGATGTAGTATTATCTCTATTTGTTCCAGTTCAGGTAGAAGATAGCTCTTCTATATTTTCTTATATCCAATGGACATAATTATAAGGAAATACTTTGTGACTTTGGTTTTATGCTTGTTTACAATGGCTTCTCTTCTCTCATTTTATAGGTGAATGAAAATAAATTGGTAGTATTCTGTGCAATTAATGATGGCTTTGGGGATGGTATGGCCAGATTTAAGAGGTGAATGCAATACCAGCCTTAAAGTTTAGCTAAATTGGATACTTCAAAAAGATTAGGGATCATATAGAGAAATCATCCTACTTAATAAAAAGACAATATGCAAATTGACCACACCTCCACTACATCCACCAGCCATGCCTACTAACCAATCAGAAGCGAGTATGCAAATTAATCCAACCAAGATAACTATGGCCACAGGGAGAGCAGGAGGGAGGCTTGGATTTCCCCAGCGATGGAGGTAGCCAAGCTTTCCACACACCCTGGCTGGCATGGGCCTCTGCTTAAGGCTACAAAGTTTCAAGTATAGAAGATAAATAAATTCCAACAAAAATGGCAGCTGCCACAGAGGGAGCAGAAGGCTTTAGGGTACAAAGTTTCAATTGTAGAAGATAAAAAAAAAAATCCCAGGTATCAGGGCCTCAGCTTGGGTCACCAGGGGTTGTGGCTTTCCTGTAAACCACCACAGGCCTCTCGTCCAGGCTGCCCCTTGCCCCAAGGGAACCCCTACCCTGACCTGGGACACCCTTCAGAGTAAATCAGCTGGCCTCCACCCATGCACCAGACCTCTATCCTATCTAATAAAAGAGTTATATGCAGATTGACCATCACTCCAACACCCAAGATGACTGACCCCATGTGGATACAAGATGGCCAGTGCAAGATGGCCAGCAGGGGAGGGTAGTTGGGAGGGACCAAGCCTGCAATGGAAGGTGGTTGTGGAAGATCAGGTCAGCAGGGGAGGACAGTTGGGAGGGACCAGGCCAGTAAGGGACAGGAGTTGGTGGTGATCAAGCCTGCAGGGGAGTGTAGTTAGGGGTGACCAGGCTTGCGGAGAGGGGAATTAGGTGTGATCAGGGCCACAGGGGAGGGCAGTTATGGGGAAACAGGCTAGAAGGGGAGTGGTTAGGGGTGATTGGGCTGGCAGGCAGAAGCAGTAAGGGGCAATCAGGAAGGCAGGCAGGTGAGCAGTTGGGAGCCAGCAATCCTAGATTGTGAGAGGGATGTCTGACTGCCTATTTAGGTCCCATCCCAGACCTGTAGGGGAGGGCATTTGTGGGGGACCAGGTCTGCAAAGGAGGGTAATTGGGATGTGACAAGGCCTGAAGGGGAGGGCAGTTGTGGGGAACAAGGCCTGCAGAGGAGGGATTTAGGGGCAACCATGCCTGCAGAAGAGGGCAATTAGGGATGACTGGGCTGGCAGGGGAGCAGTTATGCATTTATCAGGCTTGCAGGTGAGTGATAAGGGTGTGATCAGGCTGGTAGGCAGAAGCAGTTAGGGGCGATCAGGCAGGCAGGAAGGCAAGTGGTTGGGAGCCAGCAGTCCTGGATTGTGATAGGGATCTCCAATTGCCCATTTTGGCCCGATCCTACTGGGAATGGGCCTAAATGGGCAGTTGGACATCCCTTGAGGTGTCCCAATTTGGAGAAGTTGCAGGCTGGGATGAAGGAACCCTCCCTCCCCAGCTTTACAAGTTTTGTGCACTAAGCCTCTAGTATTAATATATATTTATTTTCACTTTATATCTTAATCATTATATTATCTTTTTGTTTATTTATATTACTTATTACTTAGAACATTCTATTTTACTTCCAAATAAAAACCTGAACATTTTTCTAATTTATCACACTAACAGAAATAAATAATAAAAAATAGTTAACCACCAAAACCGGTTTGGCTCAGAGGTTAGCCAGTGGGCCCAACTCACACGGGCGAGATCATGGCTAGGCCAGCTGGGGGAAAGGGCTGTGGGCAACTAGCCATGGACCCCACCCTTTGGTAGGGCAATTGTGGGTGGAGACAACCATGGGGAAAGGCTGTGTGCAGTGGGATGGCCATCCCCACCCCTCAATGGGGTAGGGGGTTGCCGATGGAGGACCAGAGGCCTAGGGGAGGGGCCATGGGTGGTTGGCTTGCTGGTCCTGCCTCTAATGGGATAAAGATTTCAATATGAGGTGGGACTGGGCAGGGATAGGCACTATAGGAGGTTGGAAGACAGCCTGGCCACCTACTGGTGTGGGGGGATCAATCAGGGGTGGGGCAGGCAGGAGAGAGGGGCTTCATGAGGTTGGTTGTCAATCAGGGCCCATTGGGGGTGTGGCCAGCTGGGAGGAAGGGCTGTAAGAGGTTGGTGGGTGGCTCCACACACTATTGGGGTGGGGAGGTGCAGTCAGGAGTAGGATGGCCAGGGGGAGGTGCTGAGGGACTATTGTGGTGGTGTAGGCTGATTGAGGGCAGGATGGACAGGGGGAAGGGAGAGGCAACCAACTCTTGATGGGGTGGGAGAGTCTGATTAGGGGAAGGCTGGCATGAGGCGAGGGTCTGTGAGGTTGGCAGGCTGGCCCCACCCCCTGATTGGCTGGTTCAACTCAATGGCCACAATGAGCATCATAGTGACTGTGACTGGTCATTAAGGCCGTTGGCAATGTATATATATTCCTTGGATATAAATATGTACACATGAGAATGCTTATTTGTATTCTTATTTATTCACTAGAGGCCTGGTGCATGGATTCATTCACCAGTGGAGTCCCTTGGCTTGACTTGTGGGATTGGGCCAAAACTGGCTCTCCAATATCCCCCAAAGGTTCCTGGATTGCAAGAGGGTGCAGGTCAGGTCAAGGGACCCCACCAGTGCACAATCTGGTTTGGCAAGGAACCACAGGAAGTTGACCAGCTGGGGAGGGACCACCGGAGGGCTCCAGGCCATGTCTGGCCCATCTCACCCAGTCCTGATCAGTCAGACCCCATCAGTAAGCTAACTTACTGATCAGAATATCTGTCCCCTAGTGGTCAGTGCACATCATAGCAACTGGTTGAACAGTCAAATGAATGGTCAGACACTTCGCATATTAGGCTTTTATTACATAAGATGATTGTATTATTTTTCATAAAAACAACTGCAAACCTACTTTTGCCCCAGCCTATATCCTGCCAATAACTTGAAAGCATGTTATTACCTTTTCTCCTAGATCTAGTCAATGTCTGAATTTTATATTGATTCCTAACAAATTGGCCCTATTTTCTATCCTCATTTATGTTGCCTGTAGTACACTCTCTTATCATCTTATTTTGGTGCTACTATTTTGAAGTGTTGAATGGTCATCCTTGATTCATTGAATAATCTTCCTAATATACCAGTTGCACATATACACAAGATTTACATAAACTATAAATCTCAACCCATTACTTGCCTGAATAACCTTCCCACAACTTCTCATAATCAAGAGAAAAGTCTAAGGAGAGAACGAAGATGGTGGCCTAGGTAAACACCTATACTTGCTGTCTCTCACAACCACATCAAAATTACAACTAAAAGGCAGAATAACTACCACCCAAAACTGTGAGAAAGTTAGTTGAGTGAAAGTTCCACAACTAGAAAGGTGAAAGTGCATTGAGACTGGTAAGAGAAGTGGAGGTGAGGATAGTGCTGGCACCTGGATGTGCTGCTCTTTTAATCAGAAGGGAGATACAAGTACCTGCTTGCTCTGAACTCCCGATCTGGGTGAAAGAGACTCTGGGGAACTCAGACACATACAGCAAGAAACTGGATTTTCTGGCATCAGGACAGGAATGCGAGGGCAGCTTCTCTTAGAGGTGCTCACAGCAATCATTATTCCTGCACAGGGGTGTGGGATAGAGGTACCTGGGGACCCCAGGTCTGACTGGAAGCCATTGCTCTTTGCTCCACCATGGTGATTCCCAGAGACCCCACCCCACCCAATTTGCAATTTCACCAAAGCTGTGTGTATCGGCTTTTGCATATGAATAACCTGTCCTTTCTCTGCCTAAAACCTGTCAAACTGCACCTGAGTCAGAGAGCCCCAGAGCTTTGAAAAGAAGGCCCAAGGCCCAGCAGCAGTAGCCAGCCTTGCTTCACAGCTAGTCTCAAATGGGCACTTCCAAACCCTATACAAACAGGAGGAATCTGCAGATGTCTCTGTCACTTCTGCTGGGTGACTCCAGACAATGGCTTACCTTGCTCCTCCTTGAAGATCCAAGAGCCAGTGTTCCCAGCGGTCAGAGTGAGACCATACAGAATTACAATTCTTCACAACCATAAGAGACACACTCAAGGGGAAGACTCAGTGAGCACCAAAGCCCCATTGAAGCAAGTCCTGCCCCATAAGGTATCTCCAGCACAACAGAGCTTCCAGTGTAGACAAAACTGGTCATCACATCCATTTGGCCTGGAGGTCAATTCTGCCCAGTGATACGGACACCAATCAAGGGTTAACTGCAACAGTACTGTGCAAACAGCCCACAAAGAGTGCACCAAGAGCATCCACCTCCGGTGCCTAGAGAGGCTGAGCAACTGGGACCTATAGAACACCTACCACACAAGGCCACTCTATCAACTCAAGGAGACTTAGCAACTACCAGTACATAGAAACAAACAACAGGGAAGCAGCCAAAATGCAGAGAAAAAGAAACAAGTCTCAAATGAAAGAATGGATGAAAGCAAAATACTGGATATAGAGTTCAAAACCACAGTTATAAGGTTACTCAAGAATCTTCTAGAAACATTCAAGAAATTTAGTGAGACCCTCAAGGATATGAAAAAGGACCAATCAGAAATTAAGCATACACTGACTGAAATAAAGAATATTATGTAGAAATCCAACAGCAGACTAGAGGATCCCAAGAATCAAGTCAAAGATTTGAAATACGAAAAAGCAAAAAAAAAAAACAAAAAAAAAAAACAAACAAAAAAAACACCCAACTGAAAAGCAAAAATAAAAAAGAATAAAAAAATACAAAGATAGTGTAAGGAGCTTCTGGAATAACTTCAAACATCTGAATTATGGGGGTTCTAGAAGGAGAGAGAGAACAAGATATTGAAAACCTATTTGAAGAAATAATGATGGCAAATGTCCCCTACCTGATGAAAGAAATAGACTTACAAGTCCAGGAAATGCAGAGAAACCCTAAACAAAAGGAATCCAAAGAGGACCATATCAAGACACATCATAATTAAAATGCCAAGAGCAAAGGACAAAGAGAGACTACTAAAAGCAGCAAGAGAAAAACAGTTAGTTTCCTACAAGGGAGCACCTACATGACTATAAGCTGATTTCTCAACAGAAACTAAGCTATCCAGGAGGGACTGATAAGAAATATACAAAGTGATGAATAGCAAGAACCTACAACCAAGATTACTCTTACCCAGCAAAACTATCTGAATTGAAGGTCAGATAAATAGCTTCACAGACAAGAAAATGCTAAAGGAGTTAATCACCACCAAACAAGTATTATATGACATGCTGAAGGGCATTCTCTAAGAAGAGAAAGGAGAAGAAAAATGTAAAGATAAAAAATTATGAACAACTAAGTGACAACAAATACATATCTATCAACAACTGAACCTAAAAATCAAATGAATAAAAAACCTGATGAACAGAACATACTGGTGAATGTAATAGAATCAGGGGCATGGAAAGGGAATGACAATTTTTGGGTTGAAGAAAGGAGTTTTGGGGGGGTGTGGGAAGAAAATGGACAAAGAGCTTACACCTATAAATGAGGTCAGTGTTTCGGGGGAAGGTGTGGAGTGGGGTGGGAACCAGGTGGAGGGGCGCTAGGTGGAGAAAAATAGAAGCATCTGTAATAATCTGAACAACAAATATTTTAAAAAAGGGACAAAACAGTATAAGATTCTTAAAATGGCATGTGGGATCTGGGACTACTTTTTTCAAAGCATTACTCTGGGCACACTTTCTTTCAGATTTTAAACTGTTAATGATCCCACTCTTTATGGTTCCCTAAGTCACAAAATACTCTTTTCATATGTAGACTTCTCCCCACACTATTTTCTTGGAATTTCCCTTGTCCTAAAACCCCAATTATTTCCTTTAAATAAAATCTTAGGGCATTCTCCCTTACTGATAGAGACTGAAGTGCTCCTTCTCTGTGCCACCATCCTATTAAGCCTGTGATTGCTATCAAAACATTATATGATACACCTGTGCCTGCTGGGATATGTGAAGAGCAGAAAATATTGCTTCTTCCCTTACAATAACAACAGCAACGACAAAAAAACAGAGTACACACTTGAAGTTATCAACTTTCTTTAAAAGTAACAAAGAACTGAGAACTCAGGGCACTCGAATATACACAAATATTTAAAGGCACGTTCTTACAGAAAGAAACAGAATCTGAGCATGCTTATCTGACAGAGATGCTCCTGAACGTTACAAAAGCTGGTAAGATTCAACTAGGAATTTGTAATGCACTGCAAAGTCCAACTATGGGCTACTGAGAGAGAAGTAGATATTTGATGCCTACCAACCTAGGGAAGTTGGAATCTTCTTGCAGATCTTACACCAAGTACTCACATACTCACAGAGAAGATTAGAAACAATTCTGAGAAAGCTCATTCTTTGTGGTGCCTGGAATTGGGAAGAGCTGCCTCTGCCTAACTCTGCCTAGACATGCTTTCTTATTGGCCCTACACACACACACACACACACACACACACACACACACACACACACACACACACGGGGGTAAGGTGAATTAATATGCAAAAGATGGATTAGAAAACCTTCAGCCTGAGGGCATGGACTGTTGTCAAATCACTCAAATTAATTTTGTTAAAAAATGAGGAAGGAAACATTTAAGTATGCATTCCAGATATTTATAACTAAGGGATCACATGGTATCAAAGTGCAAAGGAATTGGAATCTAAAGACTAAAACTCCAATTTAATTATAATTAGTTTATGATTTTTGGAGTTAATGCATCATAAAATAGAGTTTGCATTGATTATGAGATTATGTTAAATTAGTAGGTGGTGGAACACATCTCATTATTTTGGCTAATAATAGCATAAATGAACCAATTTTCCCTGGGTAACTACCTCCATGTGGAATAACTGAGAGCAAAGCAGTAGGACAAAATTTGTGCTCCTGTACTTTCTCTTCTTCCTTTAGTATAAGAAAGCATTTTTCCTGAATGTAGTACTACCTGACTATAGGGAGTTATCATGATTAAAATGTCCAGGATATTCGACACATCTAGGCAGTAGTTGTGGCAAGGTGGCAGTCTCACCTAAACAAATTCTATTTTCTGAGTCTAAATTATAAACCACAGCAAATAAAAAAACTGAGATTAAGAGAGCAGAAAGGAATCTATATATATAAAACTCTAAGCAACCACTTGACCTGTTGGCCATTTGAAGAGTCGCTATGACGTTCGCTGGCCACCTGGGGGAAGACACTCAATACAAGAGCTGGCCCCTGTTGGTCAATATGCTCCCACAGCTGGACCGCTGCTCAGCTGACTGACGAATGCCAGGTGCCAGGCTTATGGCTGGAGAGTGCAGCTTGTGATGGTGCGAACCTCTCCCGCCTCCAGCTACCAAGCAGAGGTCAGGCCGACATTCCTCAAGGGATCACAGGTTGGGAGAGAGCATAGGCCAGGCTTAGGGACCCCACTAGTGCATGAATCCATGCACTGGGCCTCTAGTAACTACATATTTCTATTAGGATGGATAAATAGCAGAATTGCTTTGGAACCTATTACTTCAAGGCTTACAATCTGAATTTGCTTTATTTAAGCCTCTATTTCTTGCAAAAAAAAAAAAGATTTCTGAAATTTAGTCTCCTAAATTGCCAAAAGGGAAATAATGCCTATAAGAACAGGTGTTGTGAAGTTTAATATCATTATGCTTGCCAGTCTTTAATTTAACCTGTGTTGTATAAAGAAAGCTGCTACCATTATTGTTATTATTAGAGTTGTTTTTATTTTGAAATAAAATAGCACAGACTTTAACTTTTTATGTTTCATTTGACTAAATGGATTCTATACCTGAATTGCCTATAAATATATAATAAGAATACTAGTGCTGTTTTATTTAAATTTATTGTAATATTTAAATTAGGAGAGGAAATGCACCTGTTTTGACTAGGGGAACATTGTCCTAGGTGAAATAGTTCACAATTTATCAAGTGCTAAAGGACATTAAGAGTTATTTCAAAGAATAACTGTCTAAACTTGCAAATTGCAGATGCAAGAGTTGATGGGCTTATAATGGACTTGCAGTACATGACATTTCATCAGGCATTCAATGAGCTAAATTTAGATGAGCAGCCAGCATAATGGTACCATGGAGTCAAATAAAATCTCTTCAGTGATGGCAACCTGCAAAATTCAAAGGCATTTGCAATGTTAATGAATTTGATTTATTAATCTTCTCGTTCAATATCTTATTAGGTGGTAAATGGTCAATATTTAGCATCACATTTCTGGAGAGAAAATGAATCCCCGTCATATACTAAATTTAAAATAAAAAGCTTATAATTGGTGACTGGAATTGACCCCGTTTGCATTCAGCCATTATCAATGAGTCAAATGCAGTATAGAGACCATTTTCTCTATGATTAAATTCACTTGAGATGGGGACATTTTTAGATGTGTTTATGCCTGTGAAATTCAGTACCTCATAAATATGGTCTGGCAAGAACAAGGTAATACTTAGGAGAGAAAAGACTGTATATCCAGAAGCCTTACCAGACACACACATATAAACACAGATACCTCAATTAATTGCAGAGTGCTGTGCAAAGACTTATTTGGAGAAAATCAGCATGCAGCTGAAAACCTTACAACCCAATTTTTTTTCTGAACATATAGAACTTTCTTTCCACCCCTTCCTCCTTCCTTTTACTTTCATAGACTTCCTCTTCTCCACCTTCTCACTCATAATATAAGTAATATGTGATAGAAAAACAAACAAAAAAACACAATCTCTGAGAAATTCTGTGAAACAAGACTTGCAAATAAAAAGACTTATTGGTTTATATTATAAAAATTTTGGTATTTGATATCACTTGTCTTCTTGCATGTTGTGTATATGTAAAACTACCTACTGTGTTTAAGTACTCAAACTTTGCACCCATCCTTAAGTAAACCCCTGTGAGGACAAACAATTTTAATCTAGGTGTTGAATAAATAAATTGGTAAAAAATACAAGTCATATATTTTTTAAATTGTATATCTGAATCCCCCCATGACAGTAGATAAAACTAGCTTAATTGGGTATATAAAGGAATAGACATCAATATTTCTTCAAATTACTGGAAATGAAAAGTAAAACTTGAATTGTGATACTTAACATAAAAATGCCATAATTATTTTGCTTTATGCTAATTCAGCAGCGTAATTTCTTTTCCTTTGAAAATTTAGGGATTTCTCTCCACTGAGGTCTGAATGGCATGTCATTTGCAGAGAAGGCAGGTGACATTGTTTAGTGGTTTTGATAGAACTCTGGATTGTGGTACACAGGCCTCTGCCTACTGATGTGCAGAAAGCTGCAGGTAGTACTGAGGCAGGCCAGATAAGCACTTAGAGGAGGCCTAAGGGAGTAAGAAGCCACTCCATCTGATATAAGGTAATTTTTCCCCATAATTACAATATAATGGGACAGGCTGCCAGTCAACAAAGTGCCTGCATTGAGGCAACAGTATAGCTCCTGCAGTACATACATGGGCTGAAAAGGTGCGTAGGCTACTCAGAGCTCTTGCCAACGACAATAGTATGTCCTTTATCTAGGTGGGAGTGGCATTAACTCTTTCTTTTTTTTTGTCTACTATTAAACACTTTTTGTATTGTCAGGACCAAAACTTATCAGTAGAACTGTACCTCAGCTGATCTCAGGCGATATTCTTCTTTAAGGCTCAAATGGTTTCAAATTTGGCTGGGGCAGGTACTTGTGGATTGACTGTTTTGTCAGTTTGATACTTCTATTCATCCATGAAAGTCCCATGTTTTTTTGGCTCAACAAGTTGTTCCAGATTTAGTTCCCTCCTTCCTGGAGCCATTTCTTCAGACAACTTTCCTTCCTTTTGGTGAAAATGATCAGGAAGCAGAATTTGGTTGCAAGAGTAATATTGTGTAAGAGGAATTGATTCTGTGCATTTCTATTTATTTTTGAATTACAATTGATCTATATATATAAAAGGCTAAGTGACCATCTGACTGTCCGATCAGCCTGTAGGTATGACAATCATTGACCACCAGGGGGCAGCTGCTCAACGCAGGAGCTGCTGAGTTGCTGAGACTTGGCAGTGGTGGTTCTCCGGTGATGCACCCCATAACCAGAGAGGAGGGAGTTCGATTCATCTCTGGGCTGCACAATTCCACATTTGGCCATGGGTTGTGTTGTTGTTGAGGCACTATCTGCCCCAAATCTGGTTTACTGCACATTTGCATTTGGGTTCCACAACCTGTATGACAGCAACTTTGCAGAATGCCCTCTCACAATCCAGGACCCCTTGTAGGATCTTGGAGAGCTTGTTTTGGCCTGATCCCCTCAAGCCAAGCCTAAGGACCTTGCCTGCTAGAGAAACTCTGTTTACTCTGCAGATGCCCTTCCAGTCCTGGCACAGTCCCAGGTGTGGCTGGCCTGGGAGGGACCACGGGAGGTTGGCTCCAGGGCATGTCTGGCCTGTTTTGCCCAGCCCTGCCCTGCCAGCCAACTTCTAATTAATTTCCTTTCAGTGTGCATGAATCCCTGCACTGGGCCACTAAGGAATTTGTAATTGCTGTCATAAAGTTTTAACATAATATTTCTACTTAAATTATTGGTGTAATGATTGCTTTCCTCTACTATTATGTGAGAAGTCTAGATTTACCACACAATAAATACATTGCATACTATCCTATATAATAAAGAGGTAATATGCAAATTGACCAACACTTCAGCACACGAGATGGCTGCCCCATGTGGTCAAAGATAGCCACCTCCACGTGGACACAAGATGGCCACCACAAGATGGCCCTCAGGGTAGGTCATTGTCAGCGATCAGGCCAGCAGGGAGGGCAGTTAGGGGCAACCAGGCCTGCAGGGGAGGAGAGTTAGGGATGAACAGCTCAGCAGGGAAAGGCAGTTGAGGGCAATCCGGACAGCAGAGGAGCAGTTAGGTATTAATCAGGCTGGCAGGGAAGTTACTGGGGGTAATCAGGTTGGCAGGTGGAAGAGGTTAGAAGCAATCAGGCAGGTAGGCAGGCAAGTAGTTGGGAGATAGCAGTCCTGGAATGTGAGAGGGATGTCCAACTGTCCAACAGTCAGACATCCATTGAGGGATCTCAGAATGGAGAGGATGCAGGCTGACCTGAGGGACATACACACACCCCCATGCATGAATGTTGTGCCCCACACCTCTAGTAACATATTAATACACAATACAATTATTGTGTAAAGTCAACTAGTTTTCTATTGTTTCCATTGAAGGAATTGTAATAAAATTATTTTGTTCTATTGTCACTGAAAACTCCGAACTCTGTGACGGAGAGTGATTTCTATTTTTAAATCTTCTTTTAGTATATATACAGATATGTGCATGCAACTGTTATCATAGTCAATTTTAGAACATTTTCATCACTTCAAAATGAAGCCCCTTTCCCTTTAGCTATTTTTGTTCTCTTTTGATTTGAGGACACTCACATGCTAACACCCAACTGTTCTAATTTCTAAGGTGACAGATTCCAGCTATTATTTCATATATATATAGTCAGCCCCTAAGAGATAAAAAGGTCTGCTCCAGTTTGAGATTTTTTAATATATCTGAATTAGCTCAGTCTCCAAAATTATGTACAATGGTTTATCTAATTCATCTAACAATAGATATAAGTATATGATAAGTGTATAGCTCATAACTGTGATTTTGGCTTCATTAACCAGTTCTTCTCTTATTTAATTGATACTATTAAAAAGCTCAGTGATTTTTCATAATTCATTATTGCTAATTCTGATAGATCACATACTTTTATTCCAAACCTTTATCTTGCTACTTTTTTCTGAACTACAAATCGATTTCATTTTATAACATTTTCTTATCAAATTTATATATCATGCTATATTTTGCTATAGCAAACTTTTAGTATATAAATGCAAATATAATTCATGTTTATTGTCTTAATGTAGGAATAGTCCATTTTTAATTTCCTGCACAGAATTTTAATACCTAGTAATTTAGAACTGCATATTCATAGCAGAAAATAGCACATGAAAAACAGACACTTCAGGCTTTGCCTACAGTCTTCTTTGGACTGATTAATCCAAATACTGACTTTCTCTTTCCCTCTGTGTGTGTGTTTATATTATATAACACATGTTTGGAAGTATGCGTATTTATATTATGTAATGTATGTGTATAACACCTGCAGTAGTGTTTTTTATTTAATTTTAAGTAAGTATAGTGTCAATATGTCACACAATTGGCTAATTGTTAATATTCAGTATTGTAATGTTCTATAAATTGAAACTTGCTAAGTAGAATTAAGGACATTGTAAAATATAAACAGGATATAATAATAATATAAAATACAATTGGATCCCAAAGTTGAAAATGTATTAGATTCTGTACTTCTAAATAATAAACCTCCAAAATTAAATAAAAATATAATTCTGATTATATAGGCCCTACTACAATTACTTCCCAAATATATTAATGTTTGTTATTATAACACACTACTTATATTTAAATCAACATACTATGTGTCATATCACATTTATCAAAATTATGCCAATTTGATTTTAGAAACTATGGACCACATAAAAGTCTTTAGTCCATCAGAACTTCTCTCTAGAGAATGAAATAATATGACTTTCCCTAAGTTACCCAGGTAATGAATAGATACCTAAAACTTAGGAAGAAAAGAGATGATAATTATCAGGCATGCAAACCTGTAAATGAAACACAATTCAACCATTCAAATAAAACTCTTTGCTGTTTAACAATGATGTTGAATGTTCCTGGAAAGAGAAATAATGGCATGTTAAATGACAAAATTCAGTGTATAAAGTGGTCTGTGTTATAGTGTAGTTTCTTATATTAAAGATAGATGAGATCGATTAGATAGATAGATGATAGATAGATAGATAGATAGATAGATAGATAGATAGATAAATGAATGATAAGTAGATAAATATGGGTAAAAAAACACAGAAAACTATCTAGACAGGATAAAATATAAAGAAATATGCCCAAATTCACCTTTAGTGGGATTATAGTCAAGTACAACTCTTCCTTTTGATAATTTGTATTTTTCTTTCCTTTTTGGAATTAACATAATATGCCTGCCATACTTGTAGAAATAGAGTTTCTGGTATGTCTCCACTTTGAAAATACTAAACTATTAGTAATGCTAACCACTTTTGAATAAATTTATTTTCATGCAGTACTTAATATTAGAATGCAATTTCCTTTTTAATAAACTCTAATCTTATTACTCTTTTATTTTAAAACTTTGTAACTTTGGAAAATATTTAAATTATTCTCAACACTCTGCTTATTAATTTCCTACAATTTAGTGACTATTAGTCAAATAAGTGTCTGAAATTTTAACAGCATAAGATTTCATAAAAGGAACTAATGTTCAAGGCACCCCCCCTCCAAAAAAAAAATAGTGAATCACTGATCACAGGGTATTTTTTTAAATTCCATTGCCTGGATGAACATGCAAAGATCCTTTTGCCCAACATTGGATGACACAGTGATTGCATATAATGTGCTCTTGGAAAGTTCTTTTCTTTTCTTTTCTTTTCTTTTAATTTTTATTAATTTTTTATACATATCTCCCCATTGCCCCCCCTCCCTCCCAGGCATACCCCAACCCCCCAGTGTCTATGTTCATTGGTTATGCTTATATGCATGCATACAAGTCCTTTGATTGATCTCTTAGCTACCTCACCTAACTTTAATCTTCCTGCTGTAATTTCACAGTCTATTTGAAGCATTACTGCCTCTGTATCTATCCTTTTGTTCATCAGTTTATAATGTTCTTTATTATCCACAATGAGTGAGATCATATGACACTTGTCCTTCATTGACTGGCTTATTTCACTAAGCATAAGGTTCTCCAGTTCCAACTAGGTTGTTGCAAATGGTAAGAATTCCTTCTTTTTAATGGCAGCATAGAATTCCATTGTGTAGATGTACCACAGTTTTCTGATCCACTCATCTGCTGACGGGCACCTAGGCTATTTCCAAATTGTAGCTTGGAAAGTTCTTGATGAGCATTTTATTTATTTATTTTTTTCAATTGATATTTCTTACAGAGGAAGGGAGAGGGATAGAGAGTTGGAAACATTGATAAGAGAGAAACATCAATCAGCTGCCTCCTGCATAGTCTCTACCAGGGATGTGCCCGTAACCAAGGTACATGCCCTTGACAGGAATTGAACCTGGGACCCTTGAGTCCACAGGCCGACGCTCTATCCACTGCGCCAAACAGGACAGGGCTTGATGAGCATTTTAGAAAAGATTAGATGACAAATTCAGTGAAGTTTAATTGAAAAGAATATGTACATGACAAACAAAGGATTTAAACTATTTTTTTTTCAGGTCACTTTGCTTTTGTTGCTTTCAGATGGGATTAAAATTATGGCAGTTGAAACTCAGTGCTATTGAAATAAATATAGCATATTATCCACTGTATGAATCTAAGAAATTACCTCAATTTCTATAGTAGTTTTACAAAGCACAAGTGTGAAACAAAACAAAACAAAAACACACACACATATTAGTAAGATGAAAATAGTTCTAATTTTAAGGATAATTTCCATGTGTCTATAAATTATCAGAACTCTCTATCAGTGGTTCTCAACCTTTCTAATGCCACGACCCTTTAATATAGTTCCTCATGTTCTGGTGACCCCCACTTCATAACAGTAGCAAAATTACAGTTATGAAGTAGCGATAAAAATAATTTTATGGTTGGGGGGGTCACCACAATGTGAGGAACTGTATTAAATTGTAGCGGCATTAGAAAGGTTGAAAGCCACTGCTCTATATGATACAACAATGATTAAAAGGAAGCTATCTATAATAATAAAAACATAATATGCAAATTGACCAAATGGTCGAACAGAGCGACTATCTGGATTACCTGCCAGATGACCATGCTATGACATCCTCTAGTGCCAGGCCAACCAAGGCAGGTGTGATGCGATTGGTCAAGGGCCTGACATTGCCTTATAATAGCCCTGAAGAGAGAGGCCCAGGCCACTGTCCAGTGGGATGATTGATCAATCCGGGGGCTCCACAATCACTCCAAAGAGAGAGGCCCAGGACACTGACCTGTGGGCTGTGGCAGGTGGGCGGGGCCTCCCTTTTTCGGGTGATGGATAGTGGGGCTCCCAGACTGTGAAAGGGCACAGGCCGGGCTGAGGGACAGCCCCTCCGCCCTCCAAGTTCACAAATTTTGTGCCCTGGGCCTCTAGTAAATGATAAAGAATTAGAAAAAGAAGGCAATCTAATTTTATGGTATCATTAGTGAAATATTAAGATTGCTTTAGTCAGAGGAATGACCATTGGGTTGCAGAGAGAATCCTAAAGAAAGAATTCTTCTCCTCCCCCTCCTCCTACCCTCCTCCTCCTCCTCCTCCTCCTCTTCCTCCTCCTCCTCCTCTTCCTCCTCTTCTTCCTCCTTCTTCTTCTCCCTTACATGTGAAGATTTCCTATACATATAACAACCTAATTTGGATGGTGTTAGGAATGACTAATGCCATCAAAGTACACCTGGTAGTATCATCTATACCAGTGGTCGACAAACTCATTAGTCAACAGAGTGTCAAATCATGGTTTGTAAGCTACAGTTTGCCGACCCCTGATCTATACATTATGAGCCATTTAGGTAAGAAAAATAGAATAGTATTGAAAGGATGTAAACTGAATTTATTTTGTATGTTACTCTTATAAGGTAAATAGTGATAGATTTGACTATAAATAAATCAGTTATTTGTTTATCCAGAGAAATATTCCAAAGTCATTGCAATCTCAGTGTAGATAGGGAATATATTAATGATTAAGAAAAACATAGTATTATTTGTTAATTCACATCTGAGGAGAGATAGAGAAAAAAAGTTACTCATAGATGATATAGCCACTGTAACAGCCAACAAACAACAAATGATTTTTCTAAAGAAGGAGAATTCAAATAGTAGTACATGTACATGTTCAAGGAAATTTATTGGAGCACCGGAGGAAATTATTAGACATCCTACTTTTACATTTATATAATGCTGAAAATATTTGTGATTAATATTGAAATTGGTAGTAATATATCTGTAAGTGTGTGGCTAAATATACAAGTGTTCAAATTCTTATTTGCCAATAAGAGGAGGATCACATTGGTTTTGTTGATGTGGTGCTGCAGCAACACAGGACCACATTCTCTTGAAATTACTTATTTGAGCCACAGAGCAGGACAAAAGGTTTCTCACTCAGTGTTCTAAAGTTTTTTTTCAATCATGCTTTCTAAACCACGCATGTACTACAGTGTATCTCTCACTGCCATATTTATGAGTAGGACTTAATTGCAGGGATGCTGTTGAACACACTACCATAAAGCCTTTCTTCTGCACTTAAAAGATCCACGGAATTCTTTTGGGTCAACAAAAACAAATAACAAAAAAAATAATAGTTCTAAAATAACAGCAAAATATAAGATGATAAAATTGATAAGTTTTATATATATTTATGCAGGGGGCAGGGGTCCCACAGCCATGCCTGCAATGATGCAAGCATTCTGTGCTCAGCCTGGCCAGAGGCCCTCTGTGGAATGATGATACAAGCGTTCCCCCACCCCAACCCTCTCCTACTGCTCCATGCCTGCTTCCCAGAGGCCCTTGTGGCCAGGGTAGAACACTTGCCTTGTTGCTGTGGTGATGAAGCAAGCATTCCACCAGACTGCTTATGCTTCCAGCTCTCAGCGGCCACCCCCTAGGGACTGGGGGACTCTGGTGGAGCTGAGAGGACTAGGCACTGCCATCTTGTGGCTATGGGTACTGCCATCTTTGTGACAGAGTGATGGTCAATTTGCATATTACTGTTTTATTAGATAGGATATATATCTACCAGGATCGAGCCTAAACAAGCAGTCCTTCGAGGGGTCCCAGATTGGAGAGGATGCAGGCTGGGCTGAGGGGCCTCTAGTATATATAGCCTGCTCCCTCTCTAATCTGGGACACCTTGAGGGATGTCCAAGTGCCCATTTAGACTGGATCCTACCTGGGTAGGGCCTAAACAGGCAGTTGGACACCCCTCTCACCATCCAGGATGGCTGGCTCCCAACTGCTCACCTGCCTGCCTTCCTGGTTGCCACTAACTGCTTCTGCTTACCAGCCTGATCACCCCTTAAACACTCTCCTGTCAGCCTGATTGATGCCTAATTGCTCCCCTGCCAGCCTGTTTGCCCCTAACTGCTCTCCTCTGTGGGCCTGATCACCCCTAATTACCTTCTCCTGCAGGCTCAGTAACCCCCAACTTCCCACTCTGCTGGCCTAATCACCCCTAACTGCCCTACCCTGCAGGCTGCACCTACAGTTGAGGCCAAGTTCCCATAGGTAGCCTTAAGGAGTAATCAGTAGGGAACTGAGAATATACCCTTCCCCACCTCCTTGTGGTTTGACAGGGGACCTCAGGCTGTGCCTCCCACCCAGAAGGTCTTGCTAGGGAACCTAAGACCATCCCCCTGACCCCCCAGGCATCAGACTGGGGGACCTGAGCCCAAATCCCACACCCCAGTGCCAGGCCAAAGGACCTGAGGTCATGCTCCTCACCCCGTGGGGGTTGATGAGGGACCTCAAGATGTGCTTCCTGTTTTGGTGCTGAGCTAAGGGACTTCAGGCTGCTCCCTCTGCCCCAGTGCCAGGCCGGGAGACCTCAGGCCATGCCCCACAGCAAGTGGGATTTGACAGGGGACCTTAGGCCATGTCCCCCACCCACAGGGCTTGACAGGGGATCTCAACATGCACTTCATGTCCTGGTGGTGGGTTAGGGGACCTCAGGCTGCTCCCCTGCCCCAGTGCCAGGCGGAGGACCTCACGCTATGCCTCCTTCAGGTGATGCTTGACAGGGGACTTCAGGCCATGCCTCCCACCCCAGCACCAAGCTGGGGGAAATCAGATGGCATTTTTCCTCACAGGGCTTGACGATGGATCTCAGGTTGTGCCCCCTGCTCCAGCACTGGGCCAGGGGACCTGAGGGTGCACCCCCCTACCTGGCTGGACTTGACAAGAGACCTCAAGGTGCACGCCAGTGTTGGATCAGGGGACTCAGGCCACACTCCTATCCAGCAGGACATGATGGTTGACCTGCATTCCCCTTCCTGGAAAAGCTTGACAGGGGACCTCAGGCCATGCCTCCACCTACTGGGGTTTGACAGAGGACCTCAAGGCATTCCCCTGCCCCAGTCTGGGCTGAAGAACTTAAGCCACCCCCTCCCATCTTGCTACCTGGCCAGGGGATGAGGCTATACCACCTTCCCTGCAGGGCTTGACAAGGTAGGAATGGCCAAGTCTGGATCTACCCCAATTAGAGGTGGGGTGGCAGTGTCTGGGTCTCACATGATTTTGAGGTGTGTGTGTGTGGGCAGGAACTTGACCCTGGTTCCTGTGGTGAGCCCCAGACTGTGAGGAAGGGTTTCATATTCATTTTACTAATTTTCTTTAATCTCTGACACTTCTATTATAAAGAAAGGGCAAATAGCAATATTAAATTATTTCCTCTAATTAATCCCTTTTTGATGTGCATGAATTTCATGCACTGTGTCACTAATATATATATATATATGTACATACATATATATACACACACACATATATATACATATATATATATATATATATATATATATATATATATATTCAAATGATAACCTGACAAATGTAAGTTTATATTAGTTCTGATGATTATGTATATCAAAGTTAACCCTTTAGTAAATTGACCATTATTATGTTTGTGATGTAAATTAATATCCTCTCAAATACTGTTTGCTATATTAAACTTTCAAGTCAAGAACAGTTTCAATTTTTCTAATCAGCCTGAACGCAATGTCTATATAATCAGAATAGACAGCAAACAAAAGCAGTGCCATGACCATATTTCTCAAAGTGCAATTTGCTAACTATTTGCCTCAGGAATACCTTTGATCCTTCTTTAAATTATGCAAACAAGCAGGGCCCATTTTAATAACATGATGCAATCACATTTTGTAAAGAGCATCTCTACTAGGAGCCTTGAAAATCTACATGTTTCATTATCTTCCTCTGATGTCCCTTACCAAGCTGAAGTTTAAAGGCCAACAGTTACCAAGGGGCAGCTGAAAAAAGTTTTTTTTTTTTATGTTTGATACTCCATTCATATTATCTTTATTACAAATTGTGTTAGTAACTTTTAATGTTTCTCAGTGAAGTATTTGTTGAAGTCCATTTTATCAAAATTATATATTGAAGCTTTAACTTTGAATGTGTCCTGTAGTAGAGTATAAATTGCTTCTACATTAAGCATCTAAGTTTATCAAAATGAGGTCCACCTTATGGAAAAATGATAATGTTTTCATAGGTTTCTTCTCTGTTGCATAGATACAAATTCATTTCCCTCTTTAATTTCCTCCTTATTCTCTTTTCCTCACTATAGTGACATAAAGGAATTTATCAGAAAAGTTATAAAACAAAAAGAGATAAAGGCCATAATGTCAATTATAGACTAATAAAATGTCCATCTGTTATATCTACATAATAAGCTTTGTGCCATGCTTTTAGAGTTAACATACAATTGCCTAAGAATTTATAATAGCCATAATGTAATTAGCTAGTAAAATTTCCAAAACTAGATAAAGATAATCAAATGCTCAACCATGTATTGTCTCTTATACTCTTAATATTTTGTGGGGATTTTGAAGTGGTTGGAATTTCTAGTATATTTACTTTTACAATTCCTAATAAAATAGAAACTTTTTTTTCCATTTTGCTAATGTCTTTTGTTGATCTATTTCTCCATTGTTGAAAAAACACAATGGACTCTTATGTTAAGGAGATGTTTTCTAGTGTGAAATAATAATCCCCCCCTTTTTTTACTATATATAATTTTACTATGTTTTTATTTCTTTCACTATATTTTTGAATTGTTTCCCTAGGGAAACAATTCACAAACCTAGTGGTGATTATTACAAACATTTTAATTTATTACAATCTGGTTTGCTTTAATAAATTAGTTTCAATATTATATAAAAACCTTTCTCCTATATAGTTTTCTGCTTTCATTTCTCATTTGTGTTGTTATTATTATACAGATTACATATTTAGTATTGTGTGTCCATCAACACAAATTCATAATTATTACTTTACTAGAGGCCCGGTCCACACAATTTGTATACAGGGGGGTCATGCATGGGGAGTGGGGCCCTCAGCCCAACCTGTACCCTCTCTTACCCAGGGCTCCTCAGGAGATGTCCAACTGCTGATTTAGGCCTGATCTCCCCCTTGCCAGCCTGGTCACACCCAACTGCTCCCCCTGCTGGACTGGTCACCTCCAACTATTTTCTCTGCCAGCCTGGTCACCCCACCCAGCCTGCTTGTTCAGTTGTTTGGTCATCCCTCACTAACGCCTGCTGGTCTGGTCATAAGCAGCCATCTTGTGAGGGTGTGAGGGTTAATTTGCATATTACCTCTTTATTATATAGGATGCTACAGTCTTTACAATAAAATAGAAAAATAAAGAGTCATTAATAAAAGAGCCTTTCATATAATGTTTTCTATTTACCTGTGTATTTACAATCGATGATACTGTTCTATTTGTGTATATGTTTTATTGTCTGGTGTCCATTATTTTAGGCCAGAAAGATACTCTTTAATATTTCTTATACATCTCAGTTGTATTTGAAAATGTCATTGTTGTTTTTGTTGACAATGTATCATAAATTGAGTATATACTCTTATTATCTTTTACCTCATATAGTTTCTGATGAGCCACCAACTATTAATCTTATTAAGGATCTCCTATATATGATAAGTAACTTTTCCCTTACTACTTTCAAGAATATTTTTGTCTTTGTCTTATGAGTGTTAGATTATGATGTATCCAGGTGTGTATCTCCTTGAGTTATTCCTGCTTCCAGTTTGTTGAGCTTTTTAAATGTATAGATAACTATATTTCTTCCCAGTTTGGAAGTTATTGAGCATTATTTCTTCAAATATTCTTCTGCTACTTTCTTTCCTTTCTTTAGACCTCCACTATAAAGGCAAATTGACAGACATAAATTTTATTTTACTTGATGATGGCCACTGGTCTCTGAAGGTCTATTCATTTATTTCATTTTTTTAACTTTCTGTTCTAAGACTAAGTAAATTGATCTATCTTCAAGTTTTCGGGTTAATTTTTTAAGTGGGTCAAATCTGCTATTGAACTCTCTATTGTATTTTTTTTCTTTTAACATTTGTACATTTTAATTATAGAATTTTTATCTAGTTCTTAATAATTTATATCTTTTTAGTGATAGTCTCTCACCAGATCATTCTCACCATGTCCTTTATTTCACTAGAGATGATTTCTTTTAGTTCTTTGGACATAATTAAAATAACTTTTTTAAAGTCTTCATCTGGTATATTCTATGTTTGGCCTTTCACAGAAAAAGTTTCTGTTGATTGTTTTTATTTGTATGTATGAGCATACTTTCTTATTAATTCGAAGCCCATAATTTTTTTGTTGAAAATTGAACACATAAAATAATATAATGTAACTCTGGAAATCAATTTCTTTTTCCCAGGCCTTGTTGTTGCTAGCTAGTAATGGTGTTTGTTTTAGTAACTTTTATGAAATAACTTTAAATTTTGCATTTTTGTCATGTATTAAAGACTCTTATTGATTAACAGAGTGCTCAGTTGTTGGTCAGATATTTCTATGAATCATTAATCTCTCAATTTAACCAAAATGTTCTCTGTGCATCATAAGTTGGCTTCAGCACTCAACATGGCAGTTGATACCATTTCTTCAGGTGGGCTTCCATTGAGTCTCAATATCAATGATAGGTGAGAGCTTAGCACCTTCTCAGGTCTCTTCTCTTTACTATATGGTGCAGCCAAAATAAACATTTGCCTCTAATTGTTTTTGATAAATATTCCTAGAGAAAAGGCTTTGCACTGAATGAGCTCTGAGGCAGGTCAAATAAAGCATTCTATCTATAAGAGTCTTTAGGGGAATCCCAGATAAGACAAATAATAACTTTTCTTGGAATGAGGATTTGAAGGAACTCCAGCGTTTTTTGGCCTCTCCAGTGGCTGATAGGTGACTTGCTTTCACTATGATTGCTTCTGTTGGTTTTCAAACTACCACAGAGTTGGAGGGAGGAGGGTGAAAATAGCCTATGTAAAAATGCTACCAGGCTTACTATTTTTACTGAAATTTAGACATATTTACTTGAATAAATACTCCTCAGATTGCTGCATTTTATTACTGAATTTTAAAATGTTGCTTATGGCCATTTTTCCAAGTTTCTTTTTTGCTGTTATATTGGAAATAATTTTTGGAGGTCCTTACTTTGCCATTTTCACTGACATCACCAGCTCCTCTCATCTAAACTATATGTACCTTACCTGTGTCATAATATATTTTTCAAAACAGTGTAGTTTTCAAGAAAAGGTGATTATCATTTTAAAATAAATGTATTATCAAAAATGTTCCTAATTAATTAATGAGGTAATACATATAATGATAAATCTGATTCAAAGATACCTTAAGAGTCTAAGTATCTATATTAAAATAGTTAAAGGAATACAGTAGTGTGTTTACTAATCAATGGAAAAATAGTTTTTTTCCTATATGGAAATAAAGCCATGCATTTGTGGTTATTCTCTCTATAGGACAAAAATCATTTGCTTATTTTATAGATAAAATATTATACAGACAAGCTGGCATGTACATAGTGTGTGTCTTAATAAAGTGTGCATAATAAGCGAAACAAAGGTTTATTGGTTAGAACATTAAATAATCCTTTGAAGACCTGTTACACAGTTATCCACTATAGCAGTTGAAGAATCTGCTCCTCTCATTTTGCCTTATTTGTTGATTTTTGGGTAGCTTAAAATCTATTAACTTTTGATATTCTGATTGCTTATTGTTTCAAAATTAGCCATTTCAAAACTTAGGGTTTTAAAAACATGCCAGTTACTTTACTGATTACTTTGCAATTTAGGTGGGCCTTGGTGTTGTTTCATGAAGCATCTGCAGGGGAAACTTCCATGAGGCTGGAGAATCCATATGCAAGATGGTCCATTTCTCACATGGCTGGCAAGTTTAGGCTGGCTGTTAACAAGAAGCTGAGCTAAAGATGGGTTTCCCCATGTGTGTTTAATTTCATAATAAATAACGGAGATTCAGATAAAGTTCTATCCTATTATATGGTCTAATTTCAGTTACATAGCATCTGTATTTTCTTATTCTATTAGTTTTAATGAGTAGAGAAAATCCTTCCCATTCAAGGAGTGAAGACATAGATTCTACCACTTGATGGAACAGTGGAAATGTTCTGAAAGGAAATGAGCAATGATAAATAATGTTAAAGACATTTTGAAAAATATACTCTTTCACAACCCAAGTGAGTTTTCTAGGAACTTTTTTTTTCTTTAATTTTTTTACATATAAGCCACTAAGTAATGAGCATTTAATTTTTGAACATGTGCCAAAGACTGTCATCATTTTTAATAAAAATGTAGTAAAATAAGTTGAACCAACTATTTCAAGAAAGGCAGAAGTAAAAATAACCTAAAAGTGTCACCTAAATAATTTATAATTTTCAAACTTGTGGCTTTCATAAAATAATAGTGAAATAGGTATGAAGAATAGATCCTACCATTTTAATTTGTTAATACAATATTAGAACCATTTCTTTATAATTATATCAAGGTAAAAATATTCATTAATGTGGGCATTAAAAAGGTACATGGTAAGACTATTCCACTGGTCATAGTCTATTTTTAAATTAATACTGCTAAAGCAAACTACTAAAAAGTAAAAATTACTGTGAATAACCTGTTTTATGCTGTTGATTCATCATTGACTTATTGAAATGCTCTTCCTTGTATGGTGACGCAGTTTGGTGTCACAATGACCCAAACCCAGATCTTGGGAATGTGTTTGTTCCTTTAAAGTCCTACCATCAACATTTGGGGAACATGGCTTACATAACCACTCATGTACTAATTAGTTGAACTTTTAGTTCCCACCTTTTATAACTACAAGAACTCAGCAGCATTGACTTTTGGTTGTTTTATCTAATCTTCTCTGAGATATTTTAGAGGTAGTTCTATGTGTTTTAAAAATTTTCCACACAATTTCATCTGCCCTGGCTTCTTCATCGAGGTATTTTAACTCTGCCTCTACTTAAAAACTTATATGAGTTCTCAGAGTACTGAAGTTCATGAAACACAATAGCATTCCATCTGAAATAGGGGAAGGAAACATTGACCTGATTCCAAATTCAGGTCTCATTTGTCCCTATAAACATGACTATAACAGACTTTAGAAAGGTTTTGTTCTTATTGTTTAATTGCTTATATTAAAATAGTTTGTTTTTCTTTTGATCCTAATACCACTGTGGTTTATTTTATTAGGCAGTTTGATTGGCCATGAGGTACCAGATTAAACATTATTTCTGGGCGTGCTTGTGAAGGTATTCCTAGACTAGCATTTAAATCAGGGGACTGAGTAGATTTCCATCTGTAATGTGGATGTGCCTCATCTAATCATTCCAAGGAGAGCCTGAACCGAATAAAAGATAGAAGAAAAGGATTTTATCTTTTCCCTGCTTGGATCAGGACATCGCATTTTATTTTCTCTGGTCCTCAGAGTTGGATGTAAACAATTGGTTTCCCTGGCTCTTAGGCTTTTGGGAAAGAATTGCACCACGGTCTTCTCTGATCTCCATCTTGCAGACAGCAGTTTGTGGGACTTCTCAGTCTCAGAAGTTTGTGAGTGAATTTTCTGGAAACCCTAAGACAGCCACTCTCACTATAGAGCTCTTGCAAAAGTAATCTATCATGATAGCCACCAAAATCCATTTCATCAGTCGTTATTCTCTCTCTTCCATTCTCTCTCTCTGCTTCCCTTTCCCACTCTCTGATCTAACACTTTTGTACATATATTTCTCTCTTTCTTCCCCCAACTTTTATAAAACCCCTGAAATTAATGAGCAACTCATGCAATATATGCCAGAGACATGAACAACTACTAATCACACAAATATTCAAACAGAATCTTGGTTTGAGGTCAGCTGGCACACTTTCTACATTTGTCAGAAAGAGGGTGAGCTGAAATTAAAGAATCATTTTTTTTAATGAGGTGCTTCTTTAGGACTGTTGAATCTACCAAATGACAAACTCAGAGATTATAATGACAAGTGGTCTTTAAAATATCAGAGGGGCATGCGTAATTTTAGTCAAAATGAAATTCAAAGATGCTGGGCACATTATCCCTCTGTGTCTACTACAGACTTAATTCTCTTAATTCTTCAGAGGCTCCTCTGATCAAAGGAAGACACACTGCATTTATCTCTTACATGGTGAAAATATGTATGTTCTTCCAAATGTGTGATTCCCTTTTGATTTGTTTCTTGAAATGTATAGAACTTCTTATAAAAACAAGACTCAATAAAGGAAAGTGTAACTGGAATAGAAAATAGGTATTAAGAAATAAGATTTCTAGATTCAGAATTTTTGATCATGCCCCCCAAATGCAGGTAGGATATTTAAATCCTCTCTTTGTAAATAAATAAAAAAAAAAAACTGATCATAAAATGAGTTGAAAGAATTTTGAACAAAGTTAAAAGCCTTTTGTATTTTATTTTATTTTTAAAAAATATATTTTATTGATTTTTTTTACAGAGAGGAAGGGAGAGGGATAGACAGTTAGAAACATCAATGAGAGAGACATCGATCAGCAGCCTCCTGCACGCTCTCTACTGGAGATGTGCCCGCGACCAAGCTACATGCTCTTGACTGGAATGGAACCTGGGACCTTTCAGTCCGCAGGCTGATGCTCTATCCACTGAGCAAAACCGGTTTCAGCTTTTGTATTTTAGCATGTGTTCTAAAACGGAACAGTTCATGGACTAGGCACATGGTAGGAGGCTCAATGGTGACTCATGTGGTTGTTTACCTGTCGCTTTCTTATGGAGGCCTTCCCTGATTTTTGAAATTAAATCAGATGTTCTCATTGTTTGTGCTTCAAGCTCGAGCATTCTCTCTAAATTCATAGCCTTGTGGAAATCAGAACCTTGTATTTACCTATAACCTGATTTTTTTGTCTGTCTTCATTGAGCTGTATTAGAAATCACATCGATTTTGTGCATACGCGCAGCATCTAATACAGAGTAGGTAAGTAGGCACTTACAAATATATGTAAATTGAATAAATGAATAATGCATTAGCATATATTTCAGTATCATTAAGTATCTAGTGTTATACTTCAGAATCATGCTTTGGGAGAGACACTACTCCAGGAGGTGTTGTGCTCTTATCCATCCTTCTGCCTATGGCAGGAATGCAATGTTCTGACCTACTATTGTCCCGGCCATTTCTCAGAATTGTGTTTACACTAAAACTGACTTAAATTAAACCACATCTTCATGGCAGTATACACACACACACACACAACAATCTGAATTAGATAAATATATACCCTTTTAACAATTAAGACACTGCAGAAATGCAGCAAAGCAGATTAATAGAGTTCAGGATAACAGGAAAGGAGTAGAAAAGCTTAAGTGACCCCATCAATGTTTTCCTACCATAATAGTTTTTACCATCACTGCATTTTATGAGAAAGGAGGAGAAAATAGTCTAAATGACTCACTCAATCTGATGCATCTAATATGTGACACAACAGTGTTTTGAACACAGGCAAACTGTCTGTAGTACCAGTGCAGTTAATCTTCCCACTGTATTGTCTCCAGCTACATTACATTCTCTAAATACAAACATAGGAAGTGGGTATCTACCAGCCCAGCTGGCATGGCTCAGAGGTTGAGCATCAAACTATGAAACAGTAGGTCACAGTTTGATTCCCACTCAGGGCACATGCCCAGGTTGCAGACTCAATTTCCACTAGGGGGCGTGCAGGATGCAGCTGATGAATGATTCTCTCTCATTGATGTTTCATTCTCTCCCTCTTCCTTCCTCTCTGAAATCAATAAAAATACATTTTTTTAAAAAAGAAAATGAGTATCTGGGCATTATTAACTGAGAAGTTATTAACAATATCAGTTCAATGCTATTCGGTGCTTTGATTCTGTGAAAATAATCGTTGTATTGAGGTTCTTATTTAAAAATCAAAATAAGTATTTTTTTTGTATAATCTAACATTTCTGTTACAATATTAAGTGACATAGTTCATAATTAAGCACTGATTTATAAATAATACATGCACACATTTTAATTTATAATAACAGCTTAAATATAAATGAAACAGGCAATAATAAAGAAATTTTATAAGTCACGAAGCATTAATATAAATGTTATGTCATTTTTATGAGTGAAATTGAAAAACAGCCTCTCAGCATGAGAAAACGGTTTTCATAAATAGTTTTCATATTCAGAAGGAGCTTCTGTATGAAACCAGTAAAGGAAAAAGTCCAAAGTAGTTATTCTAATACGTTCCTAGTATTTCTAACTGGTAGGGAATGCTTGTAACTTTCTTCTATCATTTCAGATGTATTTTCTTATAATGAGATAATACTAAATCATTAATATGTTAATATTGTGAAATTTTATGAAGATTAATTTTAAAAAGATTGAAAAATATATATATACATATAAAGAGGTAATATGTTAATTGTCCCTTACAGTGTCCCAGTAAGGTCCAATTTGCATATTGACAGACCAGCAGGAGGCTGCAAGCCCAGCAGTGGGCGGGCAGTCAAGCGAAGTTCCAGGGGTCTGAGGAGAATGCCTGACAGGAGCCAGGACTGCAAGAAGGAAGAGGGAGTGGCTATGAGGAGCTCTTCCAATCCTCCTGCACAGACCCCCTACCCAAGCCCCGGTACACCCAGGGGGATGGGGAGGATGACCAGATGGGGAGAAGACCCAGCCTCAGAGGTAGCTGCAGCTCACACCTTCGATTCCTGATCTCTTCCCCTGCCACCCCCACCTGGGGTGCCCACAACAATAGCACCCTGAGGCACCCAGGGCCTGCTGCTGGGCCCCCTTCACTGGGGCCGGGCAATTCTTTCCTCCCTATAACTTCAGACCTGGGTGGAGGTAGGCCTGAGCAGCCCACCAGGATCAGATCTTGCTCCGGATAGCAGCATCACCGTCTCTTCAGCTAAAGCACACTGAACCTCACTGGGGATGTGGCTAAACCCACCCTCTTAGCCCGCCAGGTCCTGCCCTGGCTTGGCCCCCACCCAGCTCCAGGAGATTGGTGCCGCACCCTGAAACAGCCAGGTACAATATAAAGAATGGCACCAAGTCGGGGGGGGTTGACAATTAGTCCCCCTTCAGCCTCACTACCCCCTTAATGCCCTGTCCCCCCTCCCCACTAGCACCTCTAGGACAACCACTGCTACAGGGTTGCTCGCCAGAGACCACTCCTTCGAAGCCTGTGGAACCCTCTGCAAAGTTTCCATAGCTACAATCCCAAGAAACAATCATGCCCTCCTTCTCTAATCAGCATCTGCTACCTGCTAGGGTACCCATGGGCATAAAAATAACAATCCCTTCCCTTTTAGACATCACTTATTTGATGAAACATTTCTAGGTTTATTAGCTCAGAACCTCCTCATGAAAACCCACTGAGGTAGGCAGAGAAGAAATTACAATTCCCATGGTATATGCGTATGTATTCAGAAATGAAGCTCAGAGAGGAAAAGTGTCAAGCCCTGTGGTTCCCAAGATGCGGCACATGCCCCACAGGGGGCAATTTGATTTTAAATGGGGGCAATTTGAGAATGAGTTAACAGTGAATGTTTTGCATTTCTTATGGTTCTAGGGGATCTCATCTACAGCATATCCTACATAATAAAAGGCTAATGTGCAAATGACCAAATGGGGGAATGACCGGTCACTATGATGCATGCTGGCCACCAGGGGCCAGACACTCAACACAGGAGCTGCTCCTGGTGGTCAATGTGCTCCCACAGGGAGTGCTGCTCAGCCAGAAGCTGGACTTACAGCTGGTGAGCACAGCAACAATGGTAGGAGCCACTCCCGCCTTTGTGGCAATGCTAAGGATATCTGACTGACGGCTTAAGCCCACTAAACTGTCAGTCAGACATTCCAGACTGTGAGAGGGCACAGGCCTGGCTGAATTTTGTGCACCAGGCCTGTTATAATACACACACACACACACACACACACACACACACACACATATATATATATATATATATATGTATATATATATATATATATAATATTTTTTTTATTAATTTCAGAGAGGAAGGGAAAGGGAAAGAGAAACATCATTGATGAGAGAAAATTGACAGGATGTCTCTTGCATATCCCCCACTTGGGCCCAAGCCCACAACCAGGGCATATGCTTTTGCCTGGAATCAAACCCTGGATTCTCCCATCCTCAGGCCAAGGCTCTATTCTGAGCCAAACCAGCTAGGGTGAACGGTGTATTTATAATGACAGAGATGACCTCAATGTGTGTGTGTTGGGGGAGAGCGTTTAGGAATCTCCTCAATGTTTGTTCTGTGTTGGTGATACCCAGAGCAAGTATCTAAAACATTCAATATGTGTACCCTCTATTCTGAGCAAAATTCTAATGCGGGGTGCTTAAAATATAATATCATGTTTCCAGGGTGGGGTGGGGATACAGAGAAATAGATACAGAAATGAAGCAGAAAAAGTGAAAAGAGTCATACCCAGCTTGTGTTTGCCTAATCGTGGACTCCATGCCTGGACAACGTGTTCCTATGTAATTTTCTTCTAAAAACTTTAAGTTTAGAAACACTAATTATTACAATGAGGTATTATTTAACTTCCTTATTATTTTAATTAAAAATGGTATTTTTGACTTTTGATATTGTTTTGTCTCAAGCTGGATAACTGGTTAAAAGACCATTTAAAAACAGTAAGATTTCACATCCTATAAAATAAACATATATATTATATTGGTTTTGGTGCCTGCATACATTATGGTATTTAGTTTTCTCCTGTGTTTACAAAATAACTGAAGGCATTGTAAGAAATACATTGTGCAAATATTTATGCTTTGTGAGAGATATCATATGGTTTCTCCCAAGATTTAGATTAATATTAGTACCATGGCCTTTTCCCTTCTCTGGTAAAACATTTTGGTTGAAATATGAAAATGCTTAATAAACCCTTTGACATTTGGGTGATTGTCTTAAAGCTCCAATAGGATAGGTCATAATACAAAAATGGAAAGAGAGAAGGCAGCAATTCAGTTCATCTAAAAAGTTTTGCTTGGCTATCAAATTTATAATCCCATAAGAGCATGCATCCTAGGGACTTGGGTGAAATATTTCCATAGAATGTGCCTTAGGCTTCTTTATCCACAATTATTTTCTTTTTTACTTATAAAGGTTAACATCATTTTTCAGGATGGAGCTTATAACCATACTAGGGCCTGGTGCATGAAATTTGTGCACTTGGAGGGTGTCATTCAGCCCAGCCTGCACCCTCTCCAATCTGGGACCCTTCCAGGGATGTCCGACTACCTATTTAGGGCCGATCCTGGACATCCCTCTCACAATCCAAGACTGTTGGATCCCAATTGCTCAACTGCCTGCCTTCCAAATTGCCCCTAACTGCTTCTGCCTGCCAGCCTGATCAACCCCTAATCACTCCACTGCCAGCTGGTCTGATGCCTAACTGCTCCCTTGCCAGCCTGACTTCCCCTAACTGCCTTCCTCTGCAGGCCTGGTCACCCCCAACTTCCCTCCTTTGCAGGCTTGATTACCCCTAACTGCCCTCCTTTGCAGGCCTGGTCCCTCCCAATTGCCCTCCCCTGTTGGCCATCTTGTGGTAGCCATCTTGTGTCCACATGGGGACAGGATCTTTTGACCACATGGGGGAAATCATCTTGTGTTTTGGAGAAATGGTCAATCTGCATATTACTCTTTTATTAGATAGGATAGAGGCCTGGTGCATGGATGGGAATCAGCTGGTTTGTCCTGAAAGGTGTTCTGGATCAGGGTGGGGTTTGATTTGGGGCGTGGGGCAGCCTGGTTGAGAGGCCTGTGGTGGTTTGTAGGCTGGCCATGCCCTTGGGTGACCCAAGCAGAGGCCCTGGTATCTGGGATTTATTTATCTTCTACAATTAAAACTTTGTAGCCTGGAGTGGAGCCAAGCCTTCTGCTCATTCTGTGGTGGCAGCCATTTCTGTTGGAATTTGTCTTCTATAACTAAAACTTTATAGTCTTAAGTAGAGGCCTGGGCCAGCCAAGGTGTGTGGCAAGCTTGGCTTGTGCCATCACCAGGGAACCCAAGCCTCTCTCCTGCTCTCTCTGTGGCCATAACCACCTTGTTTGGGTTAATTTGCATACTCATTCCTGATTGGCTGGTGGGTATAGCTGGTGGGCGTGATTTGTAGGTATAGCAGGGGTACAGTCAATTTGCATATTGCTCTTTTATTAGATAGGATTGGACTTGTGAATTTCACCTGCATTCACATTGGAGTCTACTCTGGCTATTTCAACAAGAACAAAAGCTATACTTTTAATGGAAAAAAAAGCAACACTTAATCTAAAGCTCAATTCTATGTTGCTTTATGTTTGTCCCTTTTTGCAAAAACAATTGAGCTTAATTATTTTTATTTAGTATCAGTGTTTTGTTATAAACTATTAATTCTTAGGATAAAGTATTTTTTAAGTTCTTACTATACAACACATATCACTGTGACATACATAATTTTGTGAACTGTTTTTGTTGACAAAGCTAATTCACTTTATTTTCAATAAGCACACTTTATCTTTTTGTTTAAGTAATGTTATTTAAGTGCAATTATGGAAAATGAGATTCCTCAATGAATTGGAAGATATTTATATTTGTTTCAAAAATATACCTAAGAGGAAATATTACCATAAAGAAGAAAAATCATTAATGAGAAATCAGGTGTTTTACCTAATTTGTAAAGTCTTCATTTGTCTGTGAATGTTTTGTTTTTTTTCTTATGTACAAACTAAATCAAAATTTCAAACATCTTTTCATTTATTTGTTCTTATGTCCATTCTTTAATCAGCTATTGTTTATCACTCCCCCAAACATTTATTGAAAACATATTGTGTGCATTGTTCTCCATTATACACTACACTTGACATAATCAACTTAATATACTATACATTATAATAACCTGATGTCTTTCTTTTTCTCATTTATTGATTGATTGAGGGGGAAGGGAATGGAAGAGAAAGAAAAAAAACATACATTAATTTAATTAATTTGTTGTTCCACTTATTTATGCATTTTTTGGATAATTCTTCTACGTGTCCTGATCGGATTCTAAGCCTCAATGTAGGCACTTGGGGATGATGCTAACCAACTGTGCTACCTGGCCAGGGCTGACTTGATGTCTATAGATGTAGTATCTGAGTCTACATCTATAGGGTGGTGAGGAAGAAAGAAATATGCTATTTTAAACATTGTTGTCTCCATATCCATTGATTTAATTTTTTTTCAAATTAATACAATTCTGAAAATAATGAAAACCTAATTTTGGCAGTAGTATGCTAGTTTAATGAAATATACATAGCATACCTGACCCTAAAATACTAGATAAAGGTAAGATATAATCTGTACCTAACTAAACAGACTACATATTTCTCTATTAATTGATATAAATTTTCATTATTTTGAGTGCCTTTGGATGGAATTGATATAATTTTGAATCAAGGGAACTTGTCAGAATCTTGAGGTATAGGCTACAAATTACTTTTTCTTTTCTTTTTTAAAATATATTTTATTGATTTTTTACAGAGAGGAAGGGGGAGAGTTAGAAAGTCAGAAACATCGATGAGAGAGAGACATCAATCAGCCGCCTCCTGCACACCCCACTGTGGAGATGTGCCCGCATGCAAGGTACATGCCCCCAACTGGAATCGAACCTGGGTCCTTTCAGTCCTCAAGCTGACGCTCTATCCACTGACCCAAACTGGTCGCGGCTACAAATTATTTTTTCAGTAGCAATTTTTCAAATTATGCAGTGTCATCAATTAGAACTTTCTCCATGTAGTGAAGATCTGAGAAAAATCTTTCTTTTGTGCTTTGCCTTGAGTGCTATAATACTTTTTTTTAAAAAAAAAACAAGGGCATATGGGGAAAAAACACATTTGTGTTCTCCAAAAATGACTAAAGGATCTTTGAGAGGATTCAGGGAGCCTCTAAGAATATTAAAAAAAAATCAAGTAACCTCGCATTTTAACAAGATATCATATGATATTACCATTGTTGAAATAAAGATTGTTAAGCATACACAACTTATTATGGTTTAAACTTTTATTTGATGATATAAATCAAGTTGTTTTGTTTTGTTTTGTTTTTAAATTATACATAATTACTTTTCCACAATCCTTGAGCTCAACTTCAGGCCAACTATATATTGGTGGTCCAGTGCACGGAATTTGTGCAATGGGGGGGGGGGGTGTCCCTCAACCTGGCTTCTCAGGGGATAACTGGCAGTCAGACACATACTTCTCAGGGGATAATTGGCAGTCAGACATACCTTTCACAATCCAGAACTGCTGGCTCCTAACTGCTCTCCTGCCTGCCTGATTGCCCCTAATTGCTCCCCTGCTGGATTGATTGCTCCTGACCACCTCTTCCGCTGTCTCCTCCACCCAGGACCTAGGATTCCCTCTTCCAGCTGACCATAGGCACCCAGAATCTGGGCTTTCCTCCCTCTGGTCAGCCATAGGCACCCAGGCCGGCTGCAGCTGCAGGGGATAGTGGTCAGGTGGATTCACCTGGGCTGAGCCACAAGTGCTGACACCCAGAACCACAGGGTGGGTGGCTTCTCCATCTCCAGGACACAGGCAGCCACAGGTACTGGTGCCCAGGACAGCGAGGTGGGCAGCTTATACTTCTACCAGGCTGTAGCCAGCCACAGGTGCCGGTGCCTGCACCACAGGAGGGTGGCTTTTCCGTCTTTTCTGGGATGCAGTGTGGGCAACTTCTCAGGCTGGCTGAGGTCTGGAATTATGGGGCAGGTGGTTTCTTCATCTCCAGGGCTACAGGCAGACACAGGTGCTGGCACCCGACTTCTCTGACCCCCACAGGGCTAGAGTGGCAGAGGCTGCTGCCATGTTTCCAGGTTAATTTGCATGGTCACTCTGATCGGCTGGTAGCATAGCAGAGTGATGATAATTTGAATTTTTCTCTTTTCACGTAAATATATAACATTATATATAATAGTTCTTTAAGAAAATAAAAATAATTTCAAAACAATGCTCTATGTAAAAGCATAAAATGTGTTATGACAAAATAATGATAAAAAATAAAAAGGATAATAATTTGCCTTTCAATAATAATATCTTTAAAATTTAAATAAAGGGGCATTCTTTAGTAGTTTATATTTTCCATCTTTATTAATATACTTATTTATTAATAGTAAATTAATCATAACAGAATTTTTGTTAACATTAAACTGTTTTAAGATATTATATGAGATAAAACATTTTTGAAATGATAATATTCATCTACATATTAAATATATATTGATGACTTGAATGTCACTAAACTTTAGAAATTTTGCTCTTCATAAGACATTGATAAGAATATGAAAAGACAATATGTATAGTAGGAGAAAATTTGCAAACAAAATATCTGATAAAGGGCTTTATTTTGAGAATATGTATAAAGAATTTGCACATATCTAATACAAAGAAAGCAAATGATTCAATAAATATAAATGAGTAAAAGATTAAGACACTTCATCAGAGATATTTGAATAGCATCATAGCAAATGAACAAAATATTCTGGGGTTATAGAGATTTTATGTCGCTTTATATACACACACTTGAAAAACCAAAAGTGAATGTTTGGGTGTGGATTGCAGTAATGGTATAATGAAACAGAAATGGCAGAATATTAACTGTTTTCCAAGGCTGATGATAATTCAATGGGGGATTAGTTTGACTATTCTGTTTACTTTGTATGATTTTGAAAACTTTTATGATACAAAGATAAACAAACAAATAAACAAACAAAAATCCCAGTATTGGGTATGTCAGAATCACGTACTTTTTTACTATTTTTTCACAAAAACATGTAATCTTATATTTTAAACTACTTCTCTGGAAAAAAATGGCTTAACTTTGCTTGCTCTCTCCAGCAAGAAATTACATATACATATATATATATATATATGAATTATATGTAATATATGTATAAATAAAGCATATAATATATAACAAAGCATATTTAAATAATTAAACTAATATATTTTAATGATATATAATTAAATGGGATATATTTTATTACATGCCATAATTAAATGTTTCTGTAATTTTAAACAAATGCAAATCTATCAAGGTAATTCACTACTCTTTCTCTTTCAAAAAATTCAAGACATTAAGAAAAAGTTTTCCTCTACCACAACTCAATTCCCAATACTAATGTTTTGTTTAGATTGTTTTGAAGTTTATCTTGAAGAATGTTTTCTAAAAGAAAGAAAGAAAGAAAGGAAGGAAGGAAGGAAGGAAGAAAGAAAGAAAGAAAGAAAGAAAGAAAGAAAGAAAGAAGAAGACCACCTTACTATTTACATAGTAAATTCCATTAATTTTATTTATCATTTATTTTATGTTTACATATAATATAGAAATATCTATACGGAAATATTATAAACAAGAAGCCTGGTGCATGAAATTCATGCATGGAGGGAGGGGATGTCCTTCAGTTTAATCTGCTCCCTCTCCAATCTAGGACCACTTGAGGGATGTCCCACTGCCCGTTTAAATGGGCAGTGGGACATCCCTCTCACAATCCAGGACTGCTGGCTCCCAACTGCTCACCTGCCTGCTTTCCTGATTGCCCCTAACCACTTCCGCCTGCCAGCCTGATCACCCCCTAACCATTCCCCTGCCAGCCTGATTGATGCCCAACTGCTCCCCTGCCAGCCTGTTTGCCCCTAACTGCCCTCCCTTGTATATCTGGGCCCCCCAAACTGCCCTTCTCTGCAGGCTTGGTCACTCCCAACCTCCTTCCTCTGCCAGCGTGGTCACCCCTAACTGCCCTCCCCTACAGGATTTATCACCCCCTTGCAGGCCTGATTGCCCACAACTGCCCTGCTTTGCAGACCTGCTCCCTCCCAACTGCCCTATCCTGCTAGCTATCTTGTGGTGGTCATCTTGTGTCCACATGGGGACAGGATCTTTTGGCAACATGGGGGCAGTTATCTTGTGTGTTGGAGTGATGGTCAATCTGCCTATTACTCTTTTATTAGATAGGATAGAGGCCTGGTACATGGATGGGGACCAACTGGTTTGCCCTGAAGCATGTCCTGCATCAGGATGGGTATTCCGTTGGGGCATGGAGTGGCCTGGGAGAGGGGCCTGTGGTGATTTGCTGGCCGTCCACATTCCTGGCTACCAAAGCATGGACCCTGGTATCTGGAATTTATTTATCTTCTACAATTGAAACTTTGTTGTCTAGAGTGGAGCCAAGCCTTCTGCTTGATCTGCAGCAGCAGCAGCCATTGTAACTTTGTTGCCTTAAGCAGAGGCATGGATGGTTAGGGTTTGAGGAAAACTTGGCTTCCTTCATCTTCAGGGGTAATCCAAGCCTCCCTCCTGATCTCTGTGGCCACAGTCATCTTGGTTGGGTTAACTTGTATACTCACTCTGAAGATTGTTGTGGATCAGGATGGATATTCCCTTGGGGTGTGGCTGGTTGTCTTGACTCGTGGGTGTAGCAGGGGTATGGTCAATTTGCATATTACTCTTTTATTAGATAGGATAATTAAAAATTGTTTTATTGCCATTACATGTTTTTATAAATAAGCTCAACTAATACATTCACAAAATCACTTACTAAATTTGTCTTTTTTGTGTGTAATTTGAAATCTTATCTATCTATAAACATTCACTTTGAGTTAGAAGCCCTTAATATTTATTGTTTCTTTATTATATAATACAAATATTTTCTAATGTAATTGTTTATTGATATTTTTTGCATTTTTAAATTTTTAATATAATTTTTAAAAAATACATTTTATATTGAAAAAATATTAGAAAAGAAAGTATATATATATATATATATATATATATATATATATGAAATATGTTGTTGAAAATTGTATGAGCTTTGAAGGGAAAATTTTATCCATAGTGTAAGTTTCTGCATTATCTTAAAATTCACAAGATAATTGATTGACAACAAAGAATTAGCAAATGACCTTGATTATTATTTAGTATTATAGAAGACACACAGGTACTCTTAACTGCCCAATGAATAGGTTCATTAGATGTACAATAATTATGAAAAAAATCATAACTATTAAGAGAAATAATAATTAAGTATTATAGAACAGTATACTTGGATTAAACATATATATATGTGTGTGTGTATATATGTATATATAAATATTCATTTTAGTAATATGTGAAGCAGATATTCGGTGGCCATTTATCCTTGTAGCATGATGCTCTTATATGAAGAAAAAATAAAGACTTTTCTTGGCACTGTTTTTGCTCTATATAAATCATGTCACAATTAAATATGTTTTGAGATCCTCTGTTGGAAAGATTTTATATGAAAATAAATGGTTTTATTTACAACTTCAAAAGCAATTTTCATTGATGAGACTCTTTAAATTTATATCTGTGCCTACATACTGCACTTGGGAACTTCAAAATTGCATTTATAGACATTGTAATTATATAAAAATAGAAGTCAATAGAAAATAACATTAATTAAATTTCCCAACAGTGTAAATGCATTGTATCCATATTTATGTACATCATTTTAGTTTCTTGAAAAATAAGAGGTTTAGAATTTTCTGTGAAGAGAGTAAAAAAAAAATCTATCTTATAACTTGAAAAATACAAGTTATTTTTATATTATAATAAACCATTTAATAGGTTTGAACACGAATTTTTCAAAACTGCAATTTATATATCTACATTTGCTTTTATCTTCACAAAGGAAAAATTGGGACAATAATTTACTTTTTATAGTATCTATATCCTATATAATCCTATATATTAAAAGGCTAATATGCAAATTGATCAAACAGCAGAATGACAAGTCTATGACACACACTGACCACAAGTGGGCAGACACTCAACACAGGAGCTGCTCCCTAGTTTTCAGTGTGCTCCCACCACAGGGGGAACACTGCTGAGCCAGAAGCCTGACTCATGGCAGCCCTATGGATGTCCAACTGCCAGCTTAGGCCTGCTCCCCAGGCTTAAGCCATCAGTCAGACATCCCCCAAGGGCTCCTAGACTAGGAAAAGGTGGATGCAGGCCAGGCTGATGGATACCCCCAGGGCATGAATTTCATTCACTGGGCCTCTAGTATATATATAAAAGCCTAATATGCAAAGTGTAGTTTGACCAACCAGGAATTCAGTGTGTGTTACCTTCAGGGGGTGATGCAGAATGAAGGAAGGGCCCAACTGGCAGCCAGCAGTGGGGAATGAAGACCCCGGCTGGCAGCCAGTAGCCACTAGGGACTGTACCCTGTGCCTTAGGCCTCTAGATTATTAATATTTCTCCTTTTCAAGTTCACTTCTTGTGCCATGTGCACCCAATACTCATGGTATTGGGTTTCTGTTTGGCTATTAGAGAAATTTGGTGATTGGAAAAGCATCTAAATCAAGAACTCTTAATTGTTGTATACAAAACTTAAAAGTATGTCTAGAGCTTTTTGACTGCCATCACTCAGTTATACAATTATATAAATTATTAAACTCTTAGGGGCCTCACTTATCTCACTTATAAAATAGTGCAGATGGAAAGAACAATTCTTAAAGTCGTTGCTAGATTTAACACTCTCTGATTAAATCCCAGTTTGCGAGTAACAAAAGCACATGTGGAGGAAACTAGGCTAAAGGGACTATGCAGAGTAGTGAGAACTATTACACACATCCTCACTGCTGCTCATAGAACAAGAATAATGATATTCACATCTTGTTTGAATAGTATTCACACTTGGTTGCCAAAACCTGAATGTCAGTCCTGCTTTTCCATATAGTCAATTACTCCATTTCTTTCTTTCATACCATGTTGTCTATCTACAAATTCTACATGAACTCATTCTTTTCTGTGGTTTCAAATGGCCTCCATGCATTGATGATTACCAAATTCATATTTTTGGCATTTATCCTTCCACTAAGTTCCAAATGCACGTATCCTTTATGATATATTTGCTTGGATGTTTCATAGATATATCAAATGTAATATGTTCAAAACAGACCTTTTGTTCTTCTGTTCTGTACTAGTATTTGCTCTTCTCACATTCTTTCTAATTTCAGTAATTATATTATTGTTTACCCAATTTCTCAAACCAATGATATTTAAGTCAAGACCCCCTTTTCTGCTTTATCCAATCTAACAATAAATATGGCCAATATTCCTCTCATTTTTTCCAATATACATTCACCTATCTCATTCTTTAATGCCGTATGTTCTGCTACTTTTAAATCTCACTGGTGTGTTGGCTAGCTTCTTCTTATTCCACAGACCTCATCTTCTCAGAGCAGCCTTCCATGAGAACCCTGTATAAAGCAATTCCACCCCATCAAATTCCAAGTCCACATAGAGTTATTTCCTTTCATACAGTCTGCTCTACTTCATTACACTTTTTACCATCAGGATGTATCAACTTTATTTGTATAGTTGTTTATTGTCTATCTTCACCTTCTAAATATTGGCTACAGAAAAACAAGTAATTATTAATTTAATCAACTCATAATTAGTAAGTCAATTAGTAGTAATAACTAACTTCCAGTGAACTCTAACTGAAGGAATGAGGAACTAGTCTTCATCTTCCTGGTAGGTCAATTACTTTACACACGTAAAATGGTTGAAGGTTTTTAAACTGCTATATTATGATTAATTTTTATTACCATTAAATACTTTTTATTTAACAAAACAATTATTCAAAGTTAGTAAGATCAGATATTGTCATAAACACTAGAGGACCATGTACAAAATTAGTGCATGGGTAGAGTCCCTGGGCCTGGCCTGAGACCACAGGGCCAAGCTTCCCCATCTGCCAGCAGCTGGTCCTGTCCCTTGCTGCTGCTATTTTCCCTCTGTGGGTTGGGCAACCAGTGGGGCAATTGGGGTCCCAGCACCGCCCACATCCACAGCCACCCACCCCTGGTCCCTCATTGGGTGATCGGGGCCTGCTGGCTGGGGGGAGGGACAGGGAGGTTGGCCATTCTCACCTGCTTGTCAGCCCCATCCTCCACAGCCACAAGTGGCACTCTGTGTGGGGGGACTGGCAGGGCAACTGGGGCCCTGGCACCACCCGCAGCAGCTGACACCCAGCCCTGGTTCCCTGTTACCCATCAGGTGATTGGAACATACTGGCACAAGGGAGAGACCAAGAGGTTGGCTGTCAGGCCCCAATGGGGTGATCAGTACCTCCAGGCTGAGGGCAGCTCCTGTGTTGAGTGCTCCCTGATGGTCAGTGCTTGTCATTGCCAACTTGATGTTCTACTATCTGGTCAATTTGAATATTATATATATATATATATATATACACACACACACATACACACATATATACATATTTTCATATATATATATATATAGGTTATACACAATGGTAAAACCAGTATCAAAAAAGTTAAAGAATTTGTCAAATAAAATATAATACAATATTTATTTGGTTTGAATAATACCAAATTCAACCCTTCTAATCTTTCCAAATAAGTCATTGTGTAAATAAAACACTAAAATTCTAGAGATTGAAGATTAATTTGTGAATCTTATATTTTATGTGTAGTAAAATATTTTTCTGTGACTAAACATATTAGATATTATAATCTATTATGCCAGTCTATTCTACATTATAGTGTATGAATTAGATATGCCTACTATGCACTTATTGACATAAAATTGTTTTCATAAATGATAAAATATATTTATTATTTTAAATGTCATTCCTGGGAAAACTTATAATTTATTTTAAATTAATGATGTAAAATGAAAATGTAATGCTCTTTAGTCTTAATTAGAAACAGCACAACAGATAAAGAATAGAATACTAGTAATATCTTTTATAAGATTTTGTGACATCTAAACAATAATAAAGACTGTGTACTATCAAGAGACCATTAACTCTGGAATAACTTTAAAGTTGCATGTCAGGCAAGGCCTTCAGGGAAGAAGTCGTTCAATAAAAAAAAAAAAATAGTCAAATTCCAAAGCAATTTATATTGAGGGGGACAAAGCAGCCTTTTGATCTATCTATCTATCTATCTATCTATCATCTATCAATTTATCTATTTATTTAGGCCTCCACCATATTATTGTCTGTGTCCATGGGTTATACTTATATGTATATAAATTCAACTTTTAAATTTTAAGTATGAAAAATACATTGTTTTTATCTTGTGAATTTGGATGATATATTCATTGTGATAACAATGATATTATCACAGGATGGCTAAATTTACTTAGATTTTTAATGAAAGAAAAGGTTTTCAGAAAATATTTCACTCTGCACACCACATTTGTCTCATGGTATTTGGAACAAACTGTGCTTAGAATTATCACAATTACAGCGGAGAGTTTGTTGGTGATGTAATTATAATGGAACTAGAGGCCCAGTGCACAACAATTATACCTTGGTACGATCCCTAGGCCTGGCTTATGATCAGGGTTGATCAGGACCTTTGTGCATGGGTATGGTCCCTAGTGGCTGCTGGCTGCCAGCCAGGGCCTCCCTTCCCTGGCTGTTGGCTGGGGCCTCCATTTCTTCTTTCTGCACCACCCCTAGTGGTCTGCACACATAATAGCAAGCAATCAAACTCCTAGTCTCCCAGTCAAACTCCCGAGGGGACAATTTGCATATTAGGCTTTTAAATATATAGATATTTGTCAAAATCCATGTATAAACGCTAGTTGAGAATTGAAACAAAATGTGAAGAAGTCTATGACCACTGTGAAGGAAACATCACCTGGAAGAATGAGTTTGGCTCCCATCCACCTATACCACACAGACTTTGGATCCATTTCACCTACACCATGCAATTTTCTTTGTGTGTGTGTGAGTGTGTGTGAGTGTGTGTGTGTGTGTGTGTGTGTGTGTGTGTGTGTTTTATCTCTGCAACATCCACACCGGAAAATAAATGTAGTGGATTGCTATAGTGGAAGCAGAGGTTAAGATATAGTTTTAAATTTTATTAATTTTTTTGAATAAACTATCTCATGGAAAAATACCAAAATTGAGTTTGATCTAGAATTGGTTCTATCAGTATAATTGAAATTCATTATGGTAAAGCCTGTCCATATTACAAAACACACACAAAAAAATATAACAAATATCGAGAAAATATTACAAATTGAATGCAACTTCAATCCATTTCCATGTATCAACTCATAAAAAGGAAATTCCCACATGTCAAGAGCAAATATTTCATAATAAAAATACTCAGTGGGAGTTTAAACAAAGATATAATGAGAAACATACTGAATAAAAATAAAAGAGTAGTCTTTAACACTTGGACCTAGGCCTTTAATTTCTTTAGGAGGATGAGATTGGGCTATGGCCTGCTGTGTGTGAGTGTGAAAGAGAAAATTGTATGAGACTAGGACATGGGCGTAGTAGGAAATATAAACATTTTTCACATCAACCCTGAGAGGATTTCTATCCACTTGCATACTATCACTTACCTAGAAGCTAGACATGATTGTTTGGGGGATATTGTAGTTGTATTGGATTATGAGATTCTTTGAACAGGGAAGATAGAATAAGAGGGGAGAGCTGAAAACAGAAAGAGCACATTTTCTTAGTTGCCTGATGGAGCACCTATTCCACCTCTGGATTGCCACCCCTGGAACTCTAAATTTGTAAGAATAAACATTAATTATATGATCAAGGCAGTGAAGTCAAGTCTCTGCTAATAGAAGCAAAGAGTAGTTCCTAACTAATAAATTGATCCCGAGCCAAACATTACTCTCAGAAGAAGGGATTAAACCTCTCCGAAGGGTCACCCTTAATTATGTATAGGCTGATTAATTATACTTACTCTTTTTTTAAAGTAAGATGTGTTGATTAAAAATAATGCAAAATATGTTGAACAATGCTTGATAAATTATGTTATCACAAATATTCAGAATATCATTTTCACTTTTATTTTTCCTAACTTGTGGAAAAGTGTTTTTTGTTGTTGTTGTTGTTTTATTTTTAAGGTAGACTTGGGTATTTAGAAAAGTAAAAGTGAAAAACAAAAATAAAACTGTATAAAAATTGCTTTTAAATCATGACAGCTAAAAGATTTATACCATGTCCCATTTTAGAAGAATTATTTTAAGAGCCAAAAGCAGAACAGGAAATGTTTGGCTGAAAACAGTAGCATAGTAATAGATTGTGCTTAAAAATATATTCGGTGATTTTTTGCAGAATTTACTTTCATCTTAATTTCAATAATATAATTAATTGGAAAATTCCAATAAAAACTTGGATTAAAAAATGAAAGTTTTGTGTTATGTTTATCTTTGCAATATTAATCAAATGATGACCTCTATTTCTATTTGGAAAATTATTTATGATAACTTAAATTATTGGAGTCTAGACATTAACATTTTCATACAATTTATTGTTTTAATAGTTATAAAGCACCTGTAAGTATCATATAAAATGCTAGATGTCTGGCAACATGACCATCTCTGAAAGAAAAAGTATCTCCATCACTAGCTGCCTAAACAGAGTAAATCTAGTTATATGTAATCTATAATAGAAGGCTAAGAAGTATAGTGCTTTCAGACACATTAGTCTGTGGGTAGATCTCAGGTCATACCAACTTGGTGGCTATTTTGAATACCAAATTATACATTAAGATGAAGGAACCTTAAGAGATATTGTGGATAATTCATATGAGAATCCTCATAAATTAAGATTTACTGAAGTTTAGGGTAAGAGAATAAGGATGCTTTGTAGAAAAGACCTGGGGCCAAGAATGGTTTGGTTCAGTGGATAGAGTGTCAGCCTCAACTTGTGGATTGAAAGGTCCCAGGTTTGATTCCCTTCAAGGGCATGTACCTTGGTTGCGGGCACATCCCCAGTGGGGGGTGTACAGGAGGCAGCTGATCAATGTCTCTAGCTCTCTGTCCCTTTCCCTTCCTCTCTGTAAAAAATCAATTATATATATATATATATAATATTGATATATATATATATATATATATATATATATATATATATAGCCTGGGGAAAACTTTTACATTTTTTGTATTATAGTTGAGAAATTTAAGGACAAAATAAATTAAATGACTTCTCACTAGACCAATCAGAAAAACAAACTAGAATTGGATACAAAGCTCCAGAGTGCTCCAGCAATGCTTCTCCCTGTTCAATGACAAATAGCCAACCTGGAGCATTTGATAGGTCAGAGGAGCAGCCAATGTATGTACCTGTTATTGACTAAACCTCTTCCCATTACTCACATCTCCTAATAAAGACTAACATACCAGAAACTAACTAAGGAATGTTACATAAGAGACTATACCATTTCTCGCTAAAGAAACAATACATCTGTATATTGTTCTCTACAACATCTGTTTGTCATTGTATAGCCATGTGCTAAAGACAGAAATTTTATTTTCCAAACTTTCAGCTATGAGCCTGTATGACTAACACTCTAAAAGATGGAAAGCCACACAAATAGCTGTTAACAGCACATAGAATAGATGTTCTATACCACAAGAATTTTGAAAAGTTAACCAATGCTTTGGGAACTATATTAAAGCAGGTTCTTTTTATTTACAAGACTATATTTACATATAAAAATAAAATTTAAGTGAATTACTGTATGCAATATTAGAAGACTCAACTGAAAAACAATAAAACTTGATTTTTAAAATATAGGATATAATATATACAACATTAGGTTCAAAGAATTAGAAGCAGAGTCTGGTGGATTTTATTTTTGGATGAATTATTCCTGAGTTCCTAATGCTTAACTTTTTCCCCTTTGGCTTTGATAATTCTAATTCTAAAAAAAAATAAAAGTAAAAAATTCTAATTATCTGACCAACATGCACAAAAGAGTGTTCACACAGAATATGTAATAAATACTGTATTTGGGAGGGACCCTAAGCTCATCCAGCAAACCTCAAGATAGGACATCAATAATCTTTTTGAACAAATCAAAATAATGTTTAAGGAATCTATACAGAGATCCCATTTTAGGAGAGCATTGTATTTTATAAAATTAAGAATGTGAAGCCTATTAACAGAAGTAAAAATGTCATAAATAAAATCCCCTCATCAATAGTCATAATGTGTGGGGGTTAATACCAAGAGTGAGAATAGGTCACCGAAATGTCCTATATTCACTTTCCCAAACTCAAATATTTTCATTCACTATAAATAGAAAATCACTGATAATCCCATTTAAAATTATTTCAATTGGAATTCTACTCACTATTTAAGGTGGCATTTGGAAATGAATTGGAAACAGAAGTGTAAATGATATGAAAAGAGTAATAATCTGGATATGAGCATCAGAAGAAAGAAGTAGCACGCATGTGTTTGTGAAAAGGGGGAAATTGAGAGTTAAAACAGACACGTCAGAGTACAAACAAAGAAAACCTCTTATTATAGGAAACAATAAGGCTAAAGAAATAATAGCATTTTTCCTTGGGTGTAACTGGAAATGCACTTTTTATTGATCAAGATATTCCCAACCTCACAAACTGGCCCTGGGCAAAAGGTTTAATAACGTCCACTACAAAAACACACACACACACACACACAAAAAAAAAAAAATACACAAAACCCCACAAATTTTAGATTTCTAGGTTCTAGGAATCTTTTTACTACCTTAGGCATCTGAGATGATGAAGAAAAGTATACATCTTTGATATTGGCCAGCCTAGAATAAATATTGAGGCAAACAATTGGCCAGAATAAGAAAAATCTCCATCACTTGATATTTTTTATGTGAAAATTCACAGTGTCACTTTATTTTTAAAAATGTCTTTATTAATTAAGTTGTTACATATGTGCCCTTAATCCCCCATTACCATCTCTGTTATCCTCCACTCATGCCCTCACCCCCCTGTTGTCTGTGTCCATTGGTTAGGCTTATATGCATGCATACAAGCCCTTTGGTTGATCTGGTCCTCTTACCCTCACCCTTCCCTACATTCCCTCTGAGGTTTGATGGCCTGATCGATGTTTCTCTGTCTCTGGATCTATTCATCAGTTTATGTTGTTCATTATATGCCACAAATGAGTGAGATCATGTGATATTTGTCTTTCTCTGACTGGCTTATTTCACTTAGTCACTAATCATTGGAGAGATGCAAATCAAAAGGACAATGTGGTACGAACTCACACCTGTCAGATGGCTATCATCAACAAATCAACAAATGACAAAGTGCTGTTGAGGATGTGGAGAAAAAGGAATTCTCATGCACTACTGGGGGGAATGCAAACTGTTGCAGCCACTGTGGAGAACAGTATGGAGTTTCCTCAAAAAACTAAAAATGGAACTCCCATTTTGCCCCAGTGATCCCATTTCTAGGAATATATCCCAAGAAACTAGACCCACCAATCAGAAAGGATATATGCACCCCTATGTTCATAGCAGCACAATTTACAATAGGTTAAGATTCGGAAACAGCCTAAGTGCCCATCAGCAGATGAGTGATTAAAGAACTATGGTACATCTACACAGTGGAATACTATGTTTTGGTAATAAAGAAGGAGTTCAATGACTTGCTATTAACCAGAAGTAATTCCTTTTGAATTAGAAATAATGATATTAATGGTACAGGTGATCATAGAGAACCCGTTTTAGTTTTTACACTGTGTTAGGCATTGTTTACAATATGTTACTTGTATTCAACCCTCTGTGGTAAACATTTTTAAATATTCATTTTCTAAAAGAGATAACTAGAGCATAGCGAAGTAAAGTGTTTTACATAAGGTCAGGAAGACCCTGTAAGTGGTGGAGCCAGGAATAGAACACAGAAAGCTACAGAGGATTAGATTAATCCAAATAATTGTGATAATAATTTGTACAAATTTTTTTTTTATAAATAGTATGCAATGCTTACTAATCCTAGGACACATAAGTCACACTCCTGCCACATGGTTTTGTTCTAATCATTTCCTCTGTTGGAAAATGAGTTCCATTAACTAGTTTTTTAAAATTATATTTCTTCCAATTTGCTTTTTCCTTATATAAATCTTACATATTCAATAAAATGAACTGGAAGAACCCATTTAAACTTTCAAACTGTTCCCTGTCTTTCCCCCATTACACAGCACCCCAGACACTTCTTAATCTGCTATATTTTTTTTTCTTAAAAGTATGCATCAACTTCTAATGGACTAGAAAATTTTTATATTTAATTTTATTTTATCTCTCCTTTTGCTTAATATGAACTGTATTTAGTCCAGGTATCTTTGACTCTGGTTCATTGAGAACCATTCCTGGCACACAGCAAATACTAAAAAATGTTCAATAAAAAATGAATACACACAAATATAAGTAAATTGAAAAGAAATCTTCCAATGTATATGACAGAAAAACCATAGAAAAATGAATGCACTTGTAACTTTAAGATAAATATAAAAAGTTGTCTGATAATTATTTTTATATATTATAAGTTTAAATAGAATTATTAAAGATAAATTATTTCAAATCTTGAGTAACCACAAATTCTCTATAACTAAGATATTAAAACATACAGAGAAAGAATAAATACTTCCATTATTTTTAGAAAACCAGGATAATAATGACAAAAAGGTAAGCAATGTTAATATCATATCCTTTGTTACTTGTTTTAGCATACATACTATGTTTGTATATGTGTGACTATATACAGTGAGTGGCCAGATTATTATGATCACTGAATAATAAAACACTAATATGCAAATTGTCTCCTAGACCAGGAGTTCGATCAGCAGGCAAGCCTGCCAACTACCCATGTCCCCTCCCCATGGCCAGGCTAGCCGGACCCCACCCATGAATGAATTCATGCACTAGGCCACTAATATATATATATATATATATATGTATATATATATATATATATATATATTTAATCTCATTATACTTTTACAAACACACACACACACACACACACACACACATATATCACAGTATTTTCTATGATGTAGAATATGGAAATTTATTTTCATATAAGCTTTTAATCAAGGAGTTTAGCAATATGCATAAAATTTAAATGAGCCTAACCTTACCCCATATAAAAAGAATCCAAAGAGGAAAAAAAAAATGAGCCTAACCTTTACTCCAGAAAGCTTACTCTCACTTTTCAAAGAGATTATTAGAAAAGTTGCATAAAGAAGCTAATGCCAGGTTCCTAATTAAACTGTCTTAAATATTTTTTCGAAGTAATTAGTAATCACTTAGAATTCTGTAATTAAGTAGTGATAGACTGTATGGTATATTCGTGTAAAAACATGTTCACATTACTTGGAAAAACAACATACATTTATATATATTGTCATGGAACTACACTATGTATTATTGATTAGGATAAAATACATTTTCCAAATAGCATGCATATGATTCTGTGTATGTAAATTATATGTATGTGAGTATGTGCGCTTGTAAAGGCATAAAGAGATTAAATAGTCATTGAAAGTTTAGTTTCTGATATTTGAGACATTCTTTTTTTAAGTTTCTTTATTAAGGTATTACTTATGTGTCCTTTATCTCCCATTGCTCCCCTCCCTTATGCCCCCTGTTGCTGTTGGATTACATATTCAACAGCAAGTTTGAAACACTTTAAAAATCTTTTCATAAGTTGAAGTATGGGAAGAGAGAGAAGAAAGAAGGAATAAGAATGAAACAAAGGAGAGAAGCTTCTGTAGCTACATAGTCATTAACTCATATTTGTGAAAATTAAGTCCAAAATGTCCCCTTATTATTGCTTCACATTGCAAATTTACTGAAGTTTATATTTTTATAATTCGGCCTTTCTGAGGAAACTTCTAAGACTAAGTTAATTTCTGATCAGTTGATTTTACTGCTTCCATGGCTTGTAGAATCCACTGTATGAGGAAACCCCTAATTTATTCCACATTCAGAGGGGCAATACTGTCCCTGTGAATGAGGATAGAGAAACTCCAATGTCCCTATGGCGATAAGTTTATAAACAGATACATCCAAATTCAAATCACGATCTTTCAATTACTAGCCATTTAAATTTGGTTATATCTCTTAATCATCCTTAATTTGCATCTTATCTACAATAGAAAATTTGCTGCAGAGTAAAAATGGTCATGGGAGGAATAAATGAACTGATGTATCTAAAGTCACATCATAAGCACTCAACAACTATCCCCTCTTCACACCTCATTCTTTCCTCAGCATGACTCTAATTGAACTGAAATTTAAAAGAAATGACCACATTATTTTTATTTCTTTTGTAGCAGCAGTATTTTTCCCCCTTTGGGGAAATGATTCATCATGAACCTATATCTTGACACTATAAATTTTAATTCTATATTGTCAAAATAATTTCAATAATCATTTAGCTCCTTCATCAACTCAAGAGTTCTATTTCAACTTAATATCATTTTTCCCCCTGACAACATCAGGTATGTGAAGAATAACAAAAACATCATTTACTTTTGAATAATTAAAACAATCAAGCCATTTGTTTTAAATTAAGAAAGATATTTTTCTACTGATTTACAACAACATAAAAAGAATGTAAACATTTATAGATATAAATTTCTCGTAATGGTTCAGTTTCAATTGCTATTTTATATGTGAGATTCTGCAAAGAATAATTTAATTATGTAAGGAAATTTAGATCTTGTAAAAAAAAGATTTTCTATATCTCTTTATCTTAACTAATGTTTAAATATAGTACAAATTCATGTGTGTGTGTGTGTGTGTGTGTGTGTGTGTGTGTGTGTATAAAAGCCTAAGTGATCATAATGACTGAATGACCAGAACAACCCGATGACCAGTCGCTATGATGCACACTGACCTCTAGGGGAAAGATGCTCAATGCAGGAGTTGCTCCCTGGTGGTCAGTGCACTCCCACAATAGGTGTGCATCTCAGCTGACAGAGTCCAGGCAGCCCACTAACTCAGCAGCAGTCACTAACTCCCTCTGTAGTCCTGTAGGTCCAATCTCTGGAGAATGGGCTAGGCACCAATGGACCAGCTCTGCCATCATGATCCTGACAGTGCCACTGGTCTCCTGGAAGTTGGCCTCAGGCACTGTAGCCACTTCCCCTCCCTAGACACTCTGCAAGGAAGAAACAGTATAAAAGCGGCCTCCAGGTGGCTCCCCACAACCAGCGCTAATGTCAGTGGGACAGATGCTGGGCTGGCAAGGGCTTCCCACTGCCCGCTGGGATGGTCAATTGCATCCTCCACACTACTCTTATCAGGACCTAACTCATTCACGAATTCATGGACCAGGCCTCTAGTTGAAGAAAAGCAAAAAGAAAAGGAAACACACACACACACATACAAATATATATATGTATATTACAAACTGTATTGCAAGTTCATTTCATTAATTTAATGTCATTTTTAATTTCATTTTTCAGGTAGTTTGTTGACTATATGTCATGGTATAATCAACATGTCAAGGAATACATTTAGCTATTTATCCTAGATTAAAAGTTTTGAAAAAAGGAGGTGGGACCAAGATAGAAACAAAAAACAAAACAAAACCTATCACTTACATTTAAAAAAAAAATAAAATAAACATTGACTCCCAAAATGATTAAGTGGCTCCTTAAGCTTGGGAACTAGTCAGCATTAATAATGTTTTAATTCAACAAATGCTTATTGAGCATCTACTCTATGCTTGGAGTAATGATGGAATATAACAATAAAATTACAAGGAAATCCCCGCTGTCAGAGATCTTTAATGAAGAGAGAGAAAAATTAACACTCAATGAAACAAAACAACACAAAATAAATTCAGACTTTGAAACTGCAGTGAATAAAACAGAGGATTGGTAACATGGTGTGGTGGAGGACTTCTTTGCTGGTGTTGTCAGGTACTGTTTCTGTGCAGATGTCATTTGAGCCTGGGTTAGATGGGCGAGGTTGGGTGTTAGGCTGAGGAGGTGCACAGCAAAGGCCATAGAGGACCAGATCTGTGCTGGGACGGGGGGTGGTGGTGGTGGTGGTCGTAGTGATGGTGGTGGTGAGATGCATGCATCCCTGAGCAGAGGTAATACTGTGAGTGGGTAATGGGGAGTGGTGTCAGTTGAGGAGAGGAGATAAGGGGCCTAGCAGCTGCTTAGCTTAAAGTTCTTACTTTATCCTAAGATTCTGTAAGTACACTCAAGAATTTTAAACAAATAATAATAACAACAATAACAACAATGACAAGAGCCATGGAACCACCTGAATAGACAGACATATCTTAGGAACAGACAGGGGGCAGGGAGGAAAAAGATTAACCAAATGGGGGGTCACAAACAATGGACATCACCAACGGACACAAACAATGGTGTGGTGAAGGCCTGGGTTGGGGCAGGGGCTGGGAGAAGGGGTGTAAAACGGGGCATCTGTAATCTTGTCAACAACAACAATAAAACACTCATAGACATAGACAACAGTATGGTGATTACCAGAGGGGATGGGAGGTGGAGAAGGCAAAAGAGTGTAAAGGGTTCAGTATATGCTGACAGAAGGAAACCAGACTTTGGGTGGTAAACACAAGGAAATACACAGATAATGCATTATAACATTATATTCCTGAAACATATAATTTTATTAACCAATATCACCCCAATAAATTTTAAAAAAATAAGCCCAAAATAATAATAATTTTATACACAAAGATGCCTTCTAGTCCCTACATGAGGAAAAAGATCTGTGGAAAAAGATCAGATGAAGGTAGAACAGTTAGGGCGCTGTTAAAATTAGTGAAGATGACAGTTACAAAGACTGGGCTGCTAGCAATGAAATGGAGACAGGCGGCCAACTGCAAGAACTACTTTGGTTACTGACCTGGAAACACTTGAAGAGAGATTAGATGTGAAGAACAGGGGAAACAAAACATGGTTTTACTGAAATTTTTTTTTTTTTTTGGTTATATGAATTATCAAGGTAGTCTAGATGATAGCAACCAATTGTCTTACCAAAGAAATGAAATTAGTATATTCAATTAAAAGTTTATTTCAGTGTTTTACATTTAAAAAATCAGATCCTAATTTTCTAGCATACTGTAGCAATAATTATTTCACAGAGAGTTTATGCTGTGGCCCTACTCACTTGATTCCATAACTGAAACAGGGAAGAGAGTAAATGGTGTTCATGTCTGGCCCATGACTAACGTCTAATCACCGATTAAATCAACTTCTTCAGCCACCAGCCATTATATAAATAATAACAACAATTGGGTTAATTAATGGGTGAATGTTATTTTGTGCAATAAACTTTAGTAAGATCTTGTTGTCTAAGACTTACCCAGTTTTATTTTAAAGTTCTAAATTACATTAGCAAATATTCCCTAATGCATATTGGGTGACATCTTGAAGTATGCTTCATTTGCATTTTAATGTGGCAAGAATGTTCCCATTGTAAACATAATAGTACAGAAATTGATCATTATAAATACCAATTTTCCCCATAAGAATTTTTTGCAAAATGGGATTAAAATTCATTGTAAATTCACTACATTTCGCACCTCACACTTTACAGAGAAACTCACTTTAGATTCTCTTTCAAAAACACCTTCATCCTTATTGTCTGAGAAGTAACAACATTTAGAAGACTTACACTTTGAGAAGCCAATACATTGGTAATCATCTCTACTTATGAGAAAATATGTAGAATCAAAAATTAAGGCAACTAACTCATCCCCGTTTGCTTGAAACATTCCAGATTTAGCATTGGAAGTTTCATATATTGGGAAACCTTGCAATCCAGGACAAGCCAGAACGATTAGTCAACATTTAGCCAACCCTAAGTTAAATATATACATTTAACACAGAGGCTCTATCTGCACATTTACAAACTAAGTAAAATTTTAGTTTCTGAGAACATGGTGGTAAGTATAGACATAAATGAAGCAAAATTCAGAGGTCAGTCAATTGTAATGGGGTGTAATGGAGATGACTGAAAGTCGGTCTCATAGTCTTGAGAAATGAAAAGAGAAACAAAACAAAAGTGTGTCGGAAACCAAACATTGTTCTCACTAAATGGATGTAAACAGGAGGCCAGAAGGCTGGTCAACCTTGAAGCTCTGAAAGGTCAAAAGGAGCCACTCCCTATCTAATTGAGACAATGAACTTCCCAATGAAATAATCATTTAAATTCTGACTGATAATCTACTGTACTTGTTACTGGAATTGCCTGCTTTAGGGCAAAGGGTGTATCCCAAACCTAAATAAAAGAAATGGCAAGGCCAAAGGAAGGTGGCAGTCCTTCCCAAGGCTCTCACCTGGCCCCCCAATATCGCCAAATTAAGGTTTTCTGGCCTCTCATTTCGTTTGCGTGCGGCCTCCTTCAGAACCCGAACCCTGAACCTGGAACCCTGAACCACTCGGGATGTGGAAAGAGTTCCCACAAAAGTGAAAACAAAGTACTGTCACTCCTAGCTCCCTTCCAAGACTTTTTTTTTTGTGTGAAAAATGTATGGGATTCTGATTTCTCAAAGCCATGTCCCACTGTCACCCCTGAAGTCAACATTACCAACACATCCACCTGGCCTCTTGGGGTGCTCTCACTTCAGGTCGTTCATCCAATAAACTTACCTGTTCTCTCTTGACAATCGTTGCTATTGCTTTTAGAAAGCACCCCTCCCCACTTTTGCCTAGATCTTAAGGAACTGAAAAGTAAACAATATTTTTCTCTTGCTTTTACTATGTTTTTCCTAAATTGAATAAGATCAAATAAAAGATGCTAATTTTGTTGGAAGTTATTCATGGCGAACACTGAAAATGAGAAACCATTTTCAGTCATTGAAGGGGCCTCAGAGAGGCCAGTGTGAAGCTGTACACACATATTCCAGTCACAGAAATAACAATGGAACGACGAGAGAGAAGAACCAAATGTAACCTCAGGCCTCAGGTTACAACTCAAGCTGGGCGAAACAGAATACTGTGATTCCTCTTGTGATATCCTGAATGCTTCTGCCCAACACACATGCAATTTAATTTTAATGGGCATTTTACTATGATTAATAAATGTCAGTCCAGCGTGTTATCTTCACATTGTGTCATATTCACAGACTTTATCTACTCCAGGAGAATTTTTATTGGACTTTATATTTTAGAGAACTGTGGCATTGTTGAGAATAGTCTCGTGTTTTATGTATCTTGTGAGGCTCATTTTTTTTTTTAAAGGGAAATTCTTTGTGATCTAAATGAAAATATTGTGTTGATAATAAACATATTAAGAAATATGAAAATGGGCTGGGTAGTACTGGTGTCATTTAGGTTAAATTAGTTTTAAGACTTGTGCTAATAAAAATATCTTGATACTTTTTAATATAAAGAGAGGTAATTCAGGCTGGGTAGTTCATTTAGACTGCTGCTTCTTTTTTTTCTCACAAAAGTAATATCACCTAAACTTTATTCAGAATAACTTACACAGAACACTATGTATTTTATTACTTCTAATAATTGCATACTATTACTTCTAATACATGTAGAAAGAATAGTGAATTTTTGAAGCTGCATTTTTTCCTACAGTGACATAAGACATTATACTTGAGTAATTTTAGCTTTATTTTATTACTTAAAGCCAAAGCTCAGAAGTCTCACGTTTCTTCTGCAGATCTATTTCAGTAATGTTTAAATATGCATATAGAGTAACAGGGTGGAGACAGGAGACCACAGAGAAAGTTCCAAGGCCCCCTCTTGAACCTCATGTATCTCAAACAGAGAGCTCAGTTAATGTACAGACACATAAACACACACATTAATTCTCCGTTTTAATTCTGGGTTTCTTTAAAAGTGTTTTTTAAATAATAAACTTAAAAATTAAGAAATTTATTATACTTGATTATGACACCAGAGGGAAAAACATTTGAATTTTAAAATTATGACATTTTTACAGACACATATGAATATGCATGAAATAAGTGTAGCCATGTCCTCCTGGCTTTTCACACATCTGCACTTTTATGCATTTTTCTTCTTTTCAATCATAGGTCTTAATTTCCCTAGAAAGTCTCTTAAAAATGATATAGAAACAGCTTACTTAATATGACATGTACTGGCCCGTATGGCTCATTTAGTTAGGCATCGTTCCATATACCAAAAGGTTATTGGTTTAATTCCTGTTCAGGGCACATACCCAGGTTGCGGCGGGCTCGGTCCCTGATTGGGGCATGTACAGGAGGCAACTGATCAATGTTTCTCTCACGCATCAATGTTTTTCTTTCACATCAATTTTTATCTCTCTCTAAAAATAATAAAAACATATTTAAAAAGAGTAGATAGACATTTACAGAACAATTAGGAAAGAAATAAATATTGACTTGGTGCAGTTGTCCTTGATCATCTTTAAATGCTTTGTAGGAAAACAGCAGGCTATGTATTATAAACTTGTCTATTTATATAATCTACGAATAGCAGGTATAAACCACAAAATAAATTTTATTACATTTTAGCAGTAGTCTTTCATCCTATACTCTGAGGAAAAAGCCATTACTTAAGTGCTATCTTGGAAAACACTTCCAAATGCTTATTCAAAACCTCAAGGCCCAATTGATCTGTGAGAATTTTTAACATACTTAGTTGGTATTAAGCATTGCTACACTTCAATAATTATAAGAGCACTTATTTATAGAGTAATTCTTATTAAGGAAGTCCTTTCAGCTGAAACCAGTTTGGCTCAGTGGATAGAGCATTGGCCTGCAGACTGAAGGATCCCAGTTTTGATTCTGGTCAAGGGCATGTATCCTGGTTGCGGGCACATCCCCAGTAGGGGGGCGTGCAGGAGGTGGTTGATCAATGTCTCTCTCTCATAGATGTTTCGAACTCTCCATCCCTCTCCCTTCCTCTCTGTAAAAAAATCAATAAAATATATTTAAAAAAAAGAAAAGAGAAAAAAGAAAGGAAGTCCGTTCACATAGTATTTCCAACCAAACCTACAAGGTAGGAATTTATTTTTGTCTTTTAGGAGTTCGTTTTTTGTTGTTGTTTGTTTGTTTGTTTGTTCGTTTGTTTTTACAGTTTAGAATCTTTAATAATAGTTGGGTATATGTATTGGAAATAATAAATCACTAAACCAAGTGTCTTTGTTAAACACTAATACTTTTTTTTCTATAAGAACCTAAAAATGTATATATTAAAAGAGCAACACAGATTTGTAATAGTTTTCTTAATATTTTAAGTCTTTTCAAGATAACCCTGTGAGGCCTGTTGTGTGGTGAGTTTGGGAGTGGGAGGTGGAGAACATTTTAAGGAAAGATAGGATGAACCAGCTAGTACTGCACCTTCACCCTTCACCCTGAAAGAATCTTGTCACCTTTTCCTGGGGCCCCTGGGCATTCTCTAATAAATAAATAAATAAATAAATAAATAAATAAATAAATAAATAAATAAATAAATAAATAAATAAATAAATAAAGACTTTGTGCCATAGGCACTGATGCCTGGGTTCTCCTGGATATCTTTGTGCTTGCACTCCTGCATTGTGTCAACATCATTAGGGCAGCAGGTGACCACTAGAGTGTTGCTGTTCTGTGTATTATAGTAGAGCAGGCAGAAAAGCCAGGAGGTTTTCATCTGGTGATCTGACCCCCTTTTTCTTCTTCTTCCTCTTTTTTAAGAGTACCTTTCAGGCTGAGATCGGTTTGGCTCAGTGGATAGAGCATCGACTTTCGGATTGAAAGGTCCCAGGTTTGAATCCTGTCAAGGGCATGTACCTTGGTTGCGGGCACATCTCCACTGTGGGGTGTGCAGGAGGTGGCTGATCCATGTCTCTCTCTCATTGATGTTTCTGACTTTCTATCTCTCTCCCTTCCTCTCTATAAAAAATCAATAAAAATATATATTTTTAAAAAAGAGTACCTTTCAGCATTTCATATAATGCTAGTTTGGCAATGATGAACTCCTTTAGCTTTGTATTATCTGTGAAGTTCTTTATCTGACCTTCAATTCTGAATGATAACTTTGCTGGTTAGAGTAATCTTGGTTGTAGGTTCTTGCTATTCATCACTATTTGCCACTTCCTCCTAACCTGCATAGTGTCTGTTGAGAAATCAGCTGACAATCATACGGGTACTCCCTTGTAGATAACTAACTTTTTCTCTTGGTGCTTTTAATATTCTTTCTTTATCTTTTGTCCTGACATTTTAATTATGATGTGTCTTGATGTGGTCTTCTTTGGATTCCTTTTGTTTGGGGTTCTCTGCACTTCCTGGACTTGTAAGTCTTTTCTTTCACCAGGTAGAGGAAGTTTTCTGTCATTATTTCTTCAAATAGGTTTTCAGTATCTTACTCTCTCTGTTTTTCTGGCAACCCCATAATTCAGATGTTGATATGCTTGAAGTTATCCCAGAGGCTCCTTACACTATCTTCATATTTTGGATTCTTTTTGCTTTTCTAGTTGGATGTTTTACTTCTTCATATTTCAGATCTTTGACTTGTCTTTTGGGATCCTGTAGTCTGCTGTTGGATCTCTGTATATCATTCTTTATTTTAGTAAGTGTATGCTTAATTTCTACTTGGTCCTTTTTTATATCTTTGAGGGTCTCTTTAAATTTATCAGAGGTTTCTAGAAGATTCTTGAGTAACCTTATAACTGTGGTTTGAACTCTATATCCAGTAGTTTGCTTTCCTCCATTTCTTTCATTTGTGACCTATTTTTTTTGTCTTTGCATTTTGGCTGCTTTCCTGTGTTAATAGAGTGGCTTTGTGTGATAGGTGTTTTATAGGGCCAGTGGCTCAGCCCTATAGGAGATACTTGATGCACCTCTTTGTGGGCTGTGTGCACAGTCTTATTGTAGTTAAGCCTTGATTAATGTTGGTATCACTGGGAGGAATTGACCTTCAGGATAATTGGCTGTGAGGATCAGTTGTGTCTATGATGGGAGAACTCTGTGCTGGAGACATCCTTAAGGGGAAAAACTTGCTTCAGTGGGACTTTGGTGCTCACTGGGGCCACCCAGCAGGAGCTACAGAGAGATCTGAAGATTCCTTCTCTTTGTTTGGATCTTTGAGGTGCCCAGATGAGGCCCAGCTGTGAAGCAATGCATTTTGCTTTGGAACCTTGGGCCTTTTTTTTAGAGGTGCTCTCTGACCCAGCTGCAGTATGTTAGGTTTCAGATTGCAAAGGGCCTAACCATTCATACACAAAAGTCTCAAAGCACAGCTTGGGTGGGGTTGGAAATTGGATGGGGTGGGGGTCTCAGGGAATCACCAGGGTAGAGCAAACAGCAGTGGTGACCATCAGCCCTGCTCCAAAGAGGTTTCTGGATCTTTGTGCCCTTGGCACAATGCAGGAACAAGGATTGCTGCAAGCACCTCTGGGAGAAAGCCGCCCTTATGTTCTGGCCCGATGCCGGATAGTCCAGGTTCTTCCCATTTTAGTCTGGGTCCCCAGAGAACCAACTGAAACTGGAGTTCAGACCAATCAGGAGCTTGTATCTCCCTCCTGATTGAAAAAGACAACAGCATACTCATTTGCCAGCCCCTTTCTGCAGGAGCACCTCCATACCTCCTCACTTCACTTATGCATCTCCATACCTCCTTCAAGTCTCAGTGTGCTTTTCTCTTTCCTTCTAGTTGTATAATTTCCTCTCAGCCAGCCTACCTGTAGTTCTGGATGATATCTATTTTGTCTTTTAGCTGTAGTTTTGAAGTGGTTGTGTGAAGCGGCAAGTTCAGGAATTTACCTACACTCCCCTCTTGGTTTCCTCCCTTTCTTCCCTTGTTTTTTATTTTTTTATTTCATATTAATATAAATAAAAATAGTTATCTTTTAACATATCATACAATGATCACCATTAATGCTTATGGGTTACATACTTCACATTTTTTCAGCAGTCAAAGATTAAATGAAATTAATACAGAATCACATAGCATGGGTCAGAAAGATGTGAAGAATTTTTTTCTGCCTACTACCATAAAAATAGTCTCTGGTTTATGAGGACTAATAGGGAAAAAAATGCATTCTTTTGTGATGGAAATCAAAGTGAATGAAACTAGCTCAGTGTTTTTACAAAACATTAGTGCCCTAAAACTATACCCTAACGTACACACACATTACATAGGTGGAAACCCTTTACATGAGTTAATTGGATTCCAATCCTTATCTGTTTAATCTGCTAATAAAAAAGTATGTACTATAATGATCCTTATCACCCAATAGGAAAAAGAAAATGTCTTTTTAAAAACTGTTATAAAACTCTGTAACTTGGTTAAACTATCACTAATAAACATTTAAATTAGAAAATCTTAAAATGGATCAAAGAAGATAAAGATGTTGATTTAAAAGAAGGGGGAAAAAAAGAAAAAGGCCCAGACTCAGAGCTTTCAAAGTAGCTCAGAATTAATGAAGAAGCATTTTGACCTAGGTCACTGCCTTGGGTGGTGTTTAATGGATGTGAGCCAAGAATCCCAGGTAATGAGCACAATGTCAAAACTAGAACCACTCATTCTCTCTACCTGGTGCTTAGAGTTAGCAAGAAACAGTTTGAGGATGGCTACCATTAAACCAGCCTGTTACTACTGATGAATCCAGTGGGCTTTGCAGTTATACCTATGGGCACTGTCCTAACAGCCTCCACAGTGCATCCATAAATGGAGATACTTTAACTGAGAAAAAATAATTCCTAATTTATGATATTCATTTCTTCCAGTAATTTGTTTGCTAATATGCCAGCAATCGATAGATGACAGGGGAAGAAACTTGTTTTCAAAAGCACTCTTCATTTAATCATACTGGCCCCGAACACTGCAACTGTAGTTTGCTTCATTATTCAATTGCACTTTCATATCCCATGTGTGTGGCTTTCATTATTACAGATCATTTTTCCTTAGGATGTGTGATTTAATTTTAATGCCTGAATCTAAATCAAAATCCTCTGCTGGTTAAAAAGTCTCTAGTGTAATAAAAAAAAAAAAAAAGGAGGTTTATTCTGCTTTTGTGTTCAGGAATATTTCTAAATTATGATAAAAATCAATATGAACAAAGCACAGTAAAAATGAGGCATAAAGTTTTCCTTTTCTAGATAAATATACGATTTTGAATCCCCTCTTAAAACAATGCTGTTATCACTGGGTAGCTTCCTAATTCTTGGGTGATATGAGCATTTAACAATGTTTTAGTTAGAGAGGTATGGTTATACTTCAGGGACATTTCCTTTGGAATATTTCACATGCTTTGCAGTTCAAAACTAGTGTGTTATTTGTAGTCATTCTTTTAATTCCTGAATTGCTTATGCACAGAGTACCCTCTCTCACTGATGGTGTCTTCAGAATGCTTGCAAAAATTAAAGCCTTTCTCCAGCTGGATGATTTCCAAGACAAGCCATGATCTAATAGAGCAAACTATTTTGTTTTTTTTTCCACTGGGAAACCAGAAGTTAAAAGCCATCTCCCAGGCCCACTTTTGGAACATCCAAGCTCCAGCAGGTGTTGTGGCTTTGACTGTCAGCTGTGTCCCCAGTCTCCAGAGCATAGAGGGCCCAAATGTACTGGCTTGAGGTAAAGCCAACTCATTCATCTCCTAGGAAGTTTTTAAATTTGTGACTAAAAAAATAAAAATAAAAAAGCAGGATGAAATCACTTCTCATTTCACAAAATTTAAAATTCAAATATGTAGTTAGAGCAAGGGTGGAATTATTAGGCTCAAATACTGTCATGAGGCAAAATAATGTGTTTGAAATCAAATAAGAAATATTTACATTTAAAAAACCAGTGTTGCCCTAGCTGGTTTGGCTCAATGGATAGAGTGTCAGCCTGCAGACTGACAAATCTCGGGTTTGATTCTGGTCAAGGGCACATGCTTGGGTTGTAGACTCCATCCCCTGTGGGAGTGTGCAGGTGGCATCTGATCAGTGATTCTCTCTCATCATTGATGTTTCTATCTCCCTCTCCCTTACTTTCTGAAATCAATAAAAATATATATATTTTTAAAAATCACAGTATTAAGGGTTCCATGCTTCACACTTATATTCCAAAAGCTGATGTTTCCCTTCTTTTGAGAAACACCTTCTACTACATATGGAAAAATTAACATGAAGTTGTTTTTATATCAGCTCATGATTTGTCCAGCTAGCAGCCTGTGTCTGACAACCCTCCAGTCCCCCATGGGCATTCCTTCCTATTGCGTTGGCTTCCTCAGGATTCCTGGACACAAGCTTTTGATAGATTGCTACTTCCTGGCCATAGGCACCACTAGAGAGGAATTGGGGAAAGAAAAGAAGAAAAAGGAGAAGAGTGATGGGGGTTGGGAGGAGGGAGAGGAAAGAAAGAGAGAGATAGAACCCTTCCTTTTTCCTTTTTTTTTCTGCAATGTCATCTCACAAAACTATGTGGGTTGATCACATTTTACCATAGAACCTAAGTAGAAAATATTTTTATTTGTATGCTATATAGAACTTTTCCCAAACAACAAGGAGAAAGCATCTATGGAGAGACACCCTTCAAAAGGGTTTATTTCATGAAAATCACCAGTTTCTAACCGGACTCCTCTGCCATTGGCTCCCTCGTTCTCGGAGAAAACAACAACTCTTTTCTCCCGAAAGTAATCACATGACTCTTTCCCACCTTTCTGGAAATCCACTAGGAAGTTTTTGCCAACAATATTTTATATCCTGTCCCTACAAGTATGATATATTATGCTTAGGGTCTGACTCTGCATGTGAGAGCCTTTGACATTTTAAGTCCTGGAGAAGTGCACAGCAGGTTATTGGAGCCTTTAGCTAGAAATTCATATTGGTGATGGTCACTTTTTATTTTTTTTCCAAATAAAAAACTATTGAATAAGAAATGCACACACACACACATTCACACACAATTCATTTTACATTAGCTTCATTAAAAAACATTCAACTGTTGTGACTGGGTATATAGAGCAAGAGTTTAGTATTGCCCCAAAGGAAAGTGTAAGAAATATTCCAATTTGTTGATAGTATATTTTACGTGAATTCCGAATATAGGTCATTTTTCTGCAGAGAAAGGCATTTTAAACAACCTATCATTTGAAGTATTAGAAAAAAGATTTCTAACGTAGACATTATATGTAAGCATCTACATACAATTTATGTGTTCATTTTTTACTATCATAAATGTTTTAAGCATAGCACAACTATAATAACAATATAATGAGCATGTTTATGATTACATTGATTGATATAAACAAATGAAGACCATGTGTATTTTTCCCTCCCTAGTGTGCTCAGATTTCAAGATTATTTTTCAAATAAAGTTTAGAAATGCCTAAAGTAAATTTATCATTCTCAAAATTGCCTGAAGCTTCTGGATTGTAACTATTTTCTCTAGATTTTTAGAAATACATTTTATTAAATATGTGTAGGCTATAGTAATTAATTATTTTATAACTAATCCATTGGTGAATTAAAAGTAAAGGGAGAGGATAAGAGAGACTAGAGAACAACAGGCCTTGTTTGAACTTTAAATTTGCATACCTTCTATTTGCAGAACCTGGAATTTTGTATATTTGTAACACAGAAAATGGTGAAACTTGAATATACATGAAATGTTTAATGTTGAAAAAAAAAGTGATAAAGGGGAAATCTTTCATGCTTTTGTCAATGGTGTATTCATATATATATATATATATATATATATATATATATATATATATGAAAAAATATATATATACTATGCAATAAAAGAGTATTATGCAGATTGACCATCACTTCAGCACACAAGATGGTTGCCCCCATGTGGTCAAAGATCCTGTCCCTATGTGGACACAAGATGACCGCCACAAGATGGCCAGTAGGAAAGGGCAGTTGGGAGGGACCAGGCCTGCAAGGAAAGGCATTTGTGAGTGATCAGGCTAGCAGAGGAGGGAAGTTGGGAGTGACCATGCCTGCAGGGAAGGGCAGTTAGGGAGGACCCAGGCTTTCAGGGGAGAGCAGTTGAGGGGGAACTAGGCCTGCAGAGGAGAGCAGTTAGAGGGGACAGGGCCTGCAGGGGAGGGCAGTTAAGGGCACACAGGCCTACAGGGGAAGGCAGTTTAGGGCAGACAGGGTGGCAGGGGAGCAGTTAGGCATCAATCAGACTGGCAGGAGAGTGCTTAGTGTAAGCCTGCAAAGAAGTGCTTGATCCTGTGAATTTTAGTTATGAAAAATTGATATAAAAGGGGTTATATTAAAGAAATCTACGATTTCTTTTTTATGTAAAAAATCTTTAAATACTTTGCCCTAGCCAGTTTGTCTCAGTGGATAGAGTATCAGCCTGTGTACTGAAGGGTCCCAGGTTCAATTCCAGCCAAGAGTACATGCCCAGGTTGTAGGCTCAATCCACAATAGGGGGCATGCAGGAGGCAGTTGATCTATCATTCTCTCTCATCATTGATGTTTCCATCTCTCTCTCCCTCTCCCTTCCTCTATGAAATCAATAAATATATTTTAAAATAAATACTTTGTAAATTACTATTTACCACTAATTAATGAGTATCTAATCTAAGGACATGGAGTGACAAATTCCTTTAGGATTTTAGACCCAGGTAAATCTCATCTATGGTAACATAACAGGATTATTTTGTATTAAATAGTTATACTCCATATAGCATATTACTTTTGTTTTGTCCTTTTTCCTTTGATAACAGAAGTTTCTGAGGGAAATCTGGCATTTTGTTGAATACTATCATATGTAGTATTTCTCTTTCACCTCTAACATACATTTTAGATTATATTTCTAATTTTCAGGTCCATCTACTTTGCAAATACAAAGCACAAGAAACTATGCTTTCTGTTTCAAGTCCTTTTTTTCATTTAAGATGATTTGTAAATGGAGTCAGATGATAATAGACTTATAAGCATCATTCAGACACACATAACCTAATTAACATGAAATAGGGGTCAGATAATGTTAGTTTTAATGCAATGTAATATTATAAAAATGCTAACAATTGAGAAAAAAAACATAGAAACAAAATGATATGATATGTGCAAGATAAAACAGCAGAATGAATTATTCCTTTCATCAGTTTCTTGACCTATCAGAATCACTAATCATTGCCTTATTCTGTCTTCCTCTTTCTTGTGTGCTGTCTCTCTCCCCAGTGCCTATTAGAGGAATTATATAAAGTACTTCTTTACAAACCATATACGTTTTATAGGCTATATTGAGTTCACTACAAGGGCATTTTACTACCCACTTAGCTCATCTGAGGCTTTGAAGGAGGGGGGATGAGAACCTTGAACTCTTCATGTTTTCTTTTTGCAAGCTTTTGTCGGGGCTTTCAGAATTCATCATATCTGTGAGGCAACACCCTGTCCAAGTTTCTGCACGTTGTTTGTGTACAGAGACTCAGCTGCCATTTCACATCACAGTACACTGATTTTTAATGATCTTCTAATTTAAGCTAAAGATCTAGAAATCTAAGCTCAGTTAGGCTACATGCTGACCGATGTTTGAACTTCCTTCCAGCTACTCCTGGGTCCCTAGATATATTGTTTTAAGCTGAACAATTTGGATGAAGCAATCACAAAATATATAGGTTAAAAAAATCAGTGAAGGCAATCAATAATAAAAAATGTAATTGGGAATTGACTATTTATTTTGCTAGCTGTAAGCCTATATATTGTTGGCCTGTATTTTATTTGCTCTTTGGAACTATTGCTATTATTTCCTCTATAAAGCACTGCAGTTAGTTTGTCCTTTTGGGGATAGAACTGAGCTAAATGTATCTGCTCTGAATAGCACAAATGCATGGCAACAGTGTCACCCAGGTTTCTGTGTGTATGTATGTGGGATTTGATGCGTGAAATTATAGTAGAAAGTAGGGTAATGCAGTTTCCAAAAAATAAGTGTGTCCACAGAGACAATGGTGGGATTTTAAAGAGAAGGAAACATTTAGGAATTTTACAGTAAGCACTTTTAATAGAGACCGAAACAAGGTGTGAGTAATGGATCCAACAAATAAAACCCATGGATGACAAATGATTTGAATTTTTAAAATTATCATCTTTTGAATAGAGTAGCTATACTTATATTAACTAATGTAGTCAATTAATTTTTTTATTACTCTTCTGCCTCTCAAGCCAATTAATTCAGTGGGTTAAAATAGAATAAAAATGTTCATTACATAAAGCAGTTCTACCCAGTATGTAACACTACACTGCATAAATAAAATAATTTTAAATTTGAAAATGCCTTTTATTTATTAAATTCTACTCAGTAGCTGAGAAGTATTAAAAAAAACAACTAAAGTGTTTTGTATTCCCATTGTTTTCTTCATATTGATATGCTATATACTGTTTTGGTTCATTTCCTATAAGACATTTAAAATAATCAGAGCTTGAACATAAAATATGTGATGATGCCTAAAAGCAAAAAAAAGTTATACATGGAATCTGTATTCACCCTAAAAAATTAAGTCACTATACAACATGCCATAAATATTTGTATTTCTTTTCCCTGACTTTTTCAGTAAGAAATGAAAATATTCAGATATGTGTTCATTGGTAATATGTAATTTTGTGATGCTTGATTTTACATTTTAAAACTTCTTTTAAATTTTATATTAAATCATCATTTATACACATCAAAATCATAATGTTCAATGAATTTTGATAATTTAATACTTCCATGTAATCACCACTCCAATGAATATGTAGAACATTTCCATCACCCAGAAATGTTGCCTTGGGACACTTCTCTATGAACCTCTCACCATCCACCATGTGTTCTGATTTTTTCAGCCAAGATTGGTTTTCCTTGTTCTGAGACATCATAAAACTGAAACTATAATGAAATTATTTGTATCTAGCATTTTTCTACTCAATATAACTCTTATAAGATCATACATGTTTTTAGTTGTAATAGTATTTTTTTATTGCTTAGTGGTATTTCATTGTATAAAATACGGGAAGAATTGATTATCTATTAATATATTGATCAACATTTATTTTTTTATTTTTAAGACATTTTGTGATTTTTTAAAATATATTTTTATTAAATTTTTTACAGAGACAAAGGGAGAGATATAGAGAGTTAGAAACACTGATGAGAGAGAAACATTGATCAGCGGCCTCCTGCACACCCCCTAATGGGGATGTGCCCACAACCAAGGTACTTGCCCTTGACTGGAATCGAACCTGGGACCTTTCAGTCCACAAGCCAATGCTTTATCCACTGAGCCAAACCGGTTTCGGCTATTGATCAACATTTAGATTGTTTCCATTTTGGACTACTATGTTCTAGATTAATACATTGGTACCTCGAGATACGAGTTTAATTCGTTCCGTAACCTTGAGGCGTGGGAAACTATGAGAAGCTCGGAGTCGAGGTAAACTGGTGGGTCTTGTGCAGCCGGCTGATCCATGCGATTAATCCTATCTCAAATGTTGCTCGTATTTCAAAGCAAAAATCGCTCGTTCAACGGCTCATATCTCAAAAATCTCTTATGTTAGGGCACTCGTATCCCGAGGTACCACTGTATAATTTTTTTGTACAATATTTTTTCTAGGACACACTTTTTTTTTTTAATATATTTTATTGATTTTTCACAGAGAGGAAGGGAGAGGGTTAGAAAGTTAGAAACATCGATGAGAGAGAGACATCGATCAGCCGCCTCCTGCACCCCCCACACTGGAGATGTGCCCTCAAGCAAGGTACATGCCCCCGACTGGAATCGAACCCAGGACCTTTCAATCTGCAGGCCGATGCTCTATCCACTGAGCCAAACCGGTCTCGGCTAGGACACACATTTTTATTGGATAAATGTATTACACAGAAATCATGAATCTCAAAGTAAATATATGACAAAAATTTAGGTTAAGGAAATAATAAAAATATATAAAGTATCCTAATATATAAAAACCCGGGATCTGGCCCTAACCAGTTTGGCTCAGTGGATAGAGTGTCAGCCTGTGGACTGAAGGGTCCCAGGCTTGATTCCAGTCAAGGGCATGTACTTTGGTTGTGGACACATCCTCAGTAGGGGGTGTGTGGGAACCAGCTGGTCAATGTTTCTCTCACATTAATTTCTCTCACAATCTATCTCTTTCTCTTCCTCTCTGTAAAAAAAAAAAAAATCATTAAAATATATTAAAAAAAAAACAGGGTCTGTAATATCCAAAACGACCAGTTCCACTGACCAGAAGTCAGTCCTGCAAGTCAATGTGAGTTGGCAACGCAGCACTGCCTGCCAATGCTGCAGGCTCCCCGACCCAGCACTGACTGTTGAGGGGGCTGCAGATCAGGCTCAGAGAGAGACCTAAAAAGTCTGATCCATAGACTCTGTGGCAGCTGTTGGTCAACACTTGCCTCTCTCTTTCTTTTTGGGCTTGGCCAAATGCCTTGATTTCTCTCTGGGCCTCAGCTGGGCCACTGATCAGCCTCACCTCTCTGA